>JAQFYB010004647.1:0-15771 GCA_034694085.1 Pogonognathellus longicornis
AAACTTAGGACAACGTGATCGCGTTTACGAATATTCTGTTCGTTGAACTGGATTGAAGCTCACATCGTTTGACAAACAATTAAACTTGTGTGCACAAAGCAATTTTTTATGTAGTCTAACTCTGTGTGTATTTCCCAATTCCCCCAGTGCTTTAAATGCACAGTACCTAAATACACTTTACACTTGGTGTATATAGTGCAGTTGAGATTTTATACGAGCAAAGTGAACCAAATCTGTAACAATAAATGTGTATCGAAATGCAACAGTAGATAGTTATAGCATAGTTTTATGCACACAGTTTGTTTCTGTGTATTGCACACAAGTAGGTATATCCCTATACCTGTTATCTATCAGTTGGCTAAAGGTAAGTACAATTTACGCTTTGCAACTCCAGTTTTTGCACTGAACTAGCAATCAAGGGCGTGAAACGGAGAGAACTTCCGGTGCACTCTGCTTCTCTATAAACGTTAGGCAAAAATCCTTCTTGCGTTTTAAAAAGAGTTTTACAACAAAACTGAATCACCTCAGTATTACATAAAAATCGACCTCACAAACAAGGATTCTCAAACACAAACAAGTTACTTAAGTAGCAGATTTACTAGTTATGGTGACAATTACTAATAAAAATACTCAATCTTTCTCACTTTGTCCAAAAATTCAAAAACACTTTATGTGTTTTCTCACACCCGGATTATATTTGCAATACCACTTTTTTGAGTACAACTCAATCTTCTTGTATTAGACAATTAATAAAATTAATGTCAACTCGAAAACTCCGTAAAGTAAAACAGTCTCAGATTAGTCTCATTTCTTTTTGTTCCGTATAATTCTTGAGAAAAATCTAGTATAGTAAATCGAGTTGAACTCGACAATTACTTATATCGATGTTAATTTGTTGGTAAACACTATGACTATTTTCCCATTATTTTGCAAAACACAATGTTAGAAAATAACGTTGTTAACAATAGCCGTGATGTTTTGAACTGACCATATAGAGACGACCAAGAGACGAGAACAACAACAGGTCTTTCCCCTTCTCGTGCATCAGCAACACTGAATTGAGAATTGTGTTCCGTCCATGTACTCTGTGTGTACTTCAACTCTACTCTACAGCTTAATAGCAGTAGTGCCTAGTAGTGGAGTTGTGTGTGTGGTAGGAGAATAATGTAAAGTAACGTAAAGGACTGGGTGAGTTTATGGGAGTCTCACTCACAGACACAGACAGAAAGAACGAAGCCAAAGCTAAACGTTGTAAATATAAAGCAAAGCAGCCGAGTGGAGTGAGTCTGCTGATTGTGAACCAGAACCAGAGGATTCTCTTCTTTCACATTCAGTTCTCTCTCAGTCTGTTCTTACTATTATTCTGTTCCACTTCTGTGCTATTCGCCTATGACAAGATCATTTCTATCTTGTAACAATCTGTAATCGCCTGTATATATGTATAACTACTACTACAACATTTACTATTAGAACTATGCATAAAGGCATAAAACTCACGACCACTATTCTATACCACACAACACCAGGCTTAATAAGCTGAACAAGTGCATTATAAATGTAATAAGAATCTACGAGTAGCTAAATCTACATCTAAACACACTCTGCTTGCTGCCTACAACGTTTCGTCTCACTTTTGCCCCTGCTCCTTGCTCTTATACAATACAACGCTTCTTTTATCTGTAGCTTGGATAATATTTCTTCCGACACTCTCTGTCCAACCTCTACTTCTCACAAACACAGAAACAAAACATTATTTGGCTACTGAATGCACACAATTATCTGTATAATGCATTTATACACACAATAATGTATGCAATACATGAATTACAGTGTATAAGACACAAATATGTAAAAACTGCTAGTACTAAATGATTTTCGATGTCTCAAGTTTATGCAATGCTATGTAATACACCAAAATTGATTAGTTTCAGTATTAGTTGAGCTTGTATAGTAAAGTAAGTAAGAGACTAAGCGAGTAACTTCACTATTTGTAAGTAAGCTGCAGAAGTGCACGGACGGATTATCTGTGTTTGATATCTGTAAGGCTATTTTATTATAGCCAGTCAAGCCAATTTTCGAGTGCCACTTGCCAACTAGGATTCCATTTTATGTGCGTTTCTATTATAATATAACTTTTCAGCAAAGTGATTTCCAAGTTCACTTACATAGACTGCATAGCAGTTTAAAATTGACATTAACTTATATCATGTATATTTACTAAGTGAATGCTAAAATGTTTCTTTGCACCTTGATTTTGTTCACAGTCCTAGTTTATACTATCTTTTATCTATCGAAAGATATTTTAGCCTTCTTTACGACTGTTATGGTACCTTTAAGTATACAAATTTCTACATTTGTCTCTATACATCTCACACTCTATGTATGTATCTGATCTGCTCAAACTAAATGTTCAACATCAACCGTTCTTCAGCTTCGATAGGTGCAGTGCAAAATACTAAACTCGTGTAAAGCTCTCTTTAGATTCATAAGGTGCAAAAGGTACCTAGGTACTAGGTACCTATGCTAAATATTGTTTATACCTATAAGGTTGAAATGATACAGATATTATACATACATGTACGTGTAAATGTATTTGGAGAAGTATTCTGGTAGAGTAGTCTTGTAATGAGAAAAGTGGAGATGATAAGTATTATTTTATTACACATTCACATTGTACATGCACACAATTCACGGTTGGTGTTGGCAATCCAGTACAGACAGTTATGTTATGTTATAAAATATCTGAATCTCTGTATGTATGCATTCTGTATCTCTCTGTGTGTATTATGCTTCACTCTAAAGGAAAATATGTAGTAGTATATAGCTCTTTAGCTCTTGGGATAAACGTGTGTTTAAATTATACGTAATAACACTCTGATGTGGGTTGCTTTGCTTGGTAATAACTAATAACGCGAATGGGTGATGCATACAGCAGTAGATGTAATGATGAGATTTGGATGGAATTTCTACCTATAGTTCAAGTTTACGCTCAAGAAAACTGCAATAATTCTTATCTATCTACATATCTATACAAGATTAATGTCCTCCTTGCAATAATCCGTCGTAGTCGTAATTCTAATAACAGCCAACTGTACTTGTAGTGTAGTGAGTGTATTGGTATGCCTAATAGCCTAATACAAAGGTACAGAGTACAGATAGTGTGATCTGCTCATCAATGTGGCTAATGGATGCAATAATGTGTAAGTAATCGAATTTTTATACATTATTGATGTTATAACTTAATACGAACAGTCATTTCATTTTATGATGATGCCGAGAGGAGTGTTAAAAGAAATTCATGGCAGCTCTTTTAGTGGTAATTAGACTTATCCAATAGGCACAAGTTTTCATCTCAAATCAGGGACGAAAAATGATTGTAATTGGGATAATTAGTACTGATAATTTGTTGTAAACATTCTTATAATATTCATAATGTACAGGTTTGCAAAGTAAATATTTGATATTCTGAACTAGCTTGCATAATCGGTTAAGTGGAGATTATGGTACGGAATTATCAGCTAAGATAGGTAAATGGAGCACTTTAGACTTTTACTTTACTACCAATTATTGCCATTAATGGTTAAAGGTAAGGATCTCACGAACTGCGGCTTATCGTACAATGCCATTTTGATGGAACCTTCTCAAAGTAAATATTTACAACGTTAACAATAAATACAATTAGGTAAATGAAGAAGATACATTCTATCTGTAGGAATTATGAATCTACTTGGATCGGTGATAGTACGGGGTAGTTACATAGTTGAGGTAAAGAGTAAGGGTAAATTAAATATGATCGTCTAGGGATACGCGACCTAATGATGTCTGCCTAATAATCGAGATATCGAGAAAGATCAAAACAAAATTTTTGTTGCGTATTTAATTTCGCATCGTAGTAAGATTTGAAGTACATATTACAAAATAATGCATAATAATAAGTATACCTATATAGATTGATTTTTGTTTTAACAATACAATGTTATTTTTATGTTCATCTTGACCTAAAGGTTGTTTGAGCGCAATCGACAGAATAAAACAATTATTCGTTTACACTGTGGATAATACTTTTTTAATAACTGTACAATGTATATCTCTGGGAATTTCTATTGGAAAATATGTAAATGCACACAAATCCATTACATATAAATAAAGCAGATTGTTTCTTTACATGATACAAAAGTGGATGTTTAATTTTGTAAACAATACATTTTTCAATCTCTGGTTTTACAAATAATTGATTAAAGTTTTAAGAAATATTTATTAGGTAGAGTTTGTCTTGTTAACAATAGTTTATATTTAACTACATGTTAGTTCTAGAATTATTGTAATTATTTACGTTTTGTGCGTCAATTTCCGTACAACAGACATTTTTAATATAATTTTTCAAAGACTGAAAAAGTCCTTAATCAAACTGCAACTGACATTTTATGTCGTACAGTACGCGCTCAGGGATCAAAAATGAGCCACATCTGGGAACATGACACAGGCACTCATGTTAACTCGAAGTCAAATGTAAAATTCCATGCAGCATTATCCGAATATCTTTCATTTCCTCGGTGAAAGGCGATTATTATTGACTTACTTGGGATTACATATTTATACATACTTTATACATCACAATATATGTTGATTTCAACAATACAAATGAAATAGAATAGGGATAAAATAAAAATTGAAACTCGTACAACGCTTGTATGTTTAAATAAAATAATTATTCAGGAATCAAGCTCAATAACAATAGTAGTAAGAATAAAAATTGTAAACAACGGAGCGTTATTGTTGATCGATTTTGAATAAGAGTTGAATGCGAAAAAATAGGTTAAACAACAACAGAACAACAAAATTATAAATCACTATTTGTGCAGTTAACTAGAATGATGAGACGCCAAAATATCTGGTAAACCTACGCTACTTGTCACTTCAGCCACGTCTAATGAAGACACAGCAATATCACATGTTGAGCGGTCTTGACTCACTAATTCAACAGCAGGTGTTTCAAAAGATGCATTTAATGCTACAGGAACATACGGAGGTTGAACATTCGAGATGGGAGGTTGCGTTTTCATAGCAGTGGATTGTTTACTTGATTCTGGATATGAGAATGAGTTTAAAGAGTTATATCCTTTAGTGCTATTTGAATCCGTCATTTTCCTTAAGCGACATCCCAGAAAAGACATGTGATTGTAAATCATTCCTATTGTAGCATAAACTCCTCCAATTACAGCACATAATCTTACTAGAAACCTCCACAAGGGATACGACTCTTCTGTGACTTCAACCTAAGAAATATTAACTCTCAATTAGTTCTAATCTAAATTAATTTCAAAATTTCAATACCTGAAAAATTATACCAACAATTTGTTTTGCTAGGCAAGAATAGAAATCAACTTGTTCATATATACTGAGGTAACTTACTTTTAAACCACTCATGTCATATTTGAAGAATACTCCTGATATTCCATGAGATCCTTTGTCATGATCAATTTCACGTTCCAATTCGCGAACTGAATACTGGTATGTCATATAAGTTTTGAAACGTGTTTTAACGATTGTAGGAACTACTTGAATGAAATATTGATACAGCATATGATCTAAAAATGAAATATTCAATTAAAATTATGCTATGAGTGAGGGAACAGAAAGACAAAAAAGCGTTAGCTAAGAACTTACGACTCTTTGCAACTTTTTCATCCCCTTCTAATGGATGAACTATAGCTGGCAATCCGTCACCAAATGAAAACTTATAAATTCGATGGGAAAAGTTATAATCTCTTTCCGACATAAAGGCAGCAATATGAGCATGACCTCGAGGTAAAGGCAAAGTTTTTCCTGCAGTAATATGAAAATTTCCAGCAACTTTGTTTAACTCTAATTTTCCGTATAAACGACAGGCATTTGCTAGTCCCCGATCCCTTTTTTCTTCTCTTGTGCTATCAACATAAACAATCAGGTTTTATTGGATGATGACACAATACATAACTGTCAAACATAAAATAAATGATAAAATTCATAATGAGAATTACAGTTGCGGCATATCGCTGTACAAATTGATGAAATCCTTTTTCCACAACAGATTGCTAATGCTGTGGTACTGCTCTCGGAGATACGAATTCAGATTCGATTTGGCTTGGAAATAAGCCTTCTGTTTGTCGTTTAACTCAAAGTGTACAAATTCCTCCTCCAGTTCTCCAAATTTCATAACGTTTTGGTTTGTAGAGTCCACTATATCAGCCCCAACAACTGAAACAAAAAGTAACGTCATGATTTTACTAAATGGTTTAATAAATTAAATATAATTTTTAATAACATTTCTAACAAAACATAAACAAGAATACACAGTGACTAAGGAATTACTTCCACAAGGCATCGCAACAGTTATATCGACACTAATCGTAAGCTTGGAGTCAAGGTCTGTGTCTGGACTAAAATGAAAACTGTAATCGGTATCCAAGAAGTAACTGAATTCCAAGATGACAAGCCAGACAATAATCACGACAGCTGTAATGGAAGCTGCAATAACAAAAAAAACTATGGTTTGAAAAACTTTGAAACAATTAAGAGCATGATACAAAAAAATCCTTTTGTGTGAAGAATGGCTTACAAACAACAATACAAAAAATCAATTATACCTGTTCCACCTCCCGAAGTTGTTTCCAAACATGTTTCCGGAACCTTTGGAAATGCATCCAAATCTTCCACAACTTTTAAGACTTTTCTTCTCCTAATTTGAGGTTGAACTGACATGATCGGGACTAAGCTTGTACGCAAATAAATTCTATAATTATTATTTTCTATTTATACAAGAACAGCTTGTTTGTAACTAATTCTCATAAAAAATCCACTATTTTTCAAACTTTTGATTGCAAATTATTTAGCCACAAGACTGACGAATTTAATCTAAATACAAAGACAACGGCATCAACTAACTATGAACTAACACTTCACATATTGAGCTTTTTGTAAAGCACAGACACTACACACAAAATCGATATTGGAAGTTGGAAGCTCTAAACTGCCAAGAATGAAGAATAAAGCAGCACAAAGAGTAATTTCTAAAAAATTTATTTCTAATCTCTAAATGATTAATACAATTTCGTTCAATTTCCGGTGTCGTAAATGTCACAATGTTAAAAAACTAACACTTTTGCTGACGTGCTGATGTTGAACTCTGAGTCAAATCTCAAACATAAATCAAGTCGCGCCCGCTGTTCGTGGGAAACGATGTGCATAGCTGCAAGAACACTAAAATCAGTCTGTGCTGCAGATATGAACAATTTACAGTGCAAGTTTGTGATTTTACGTTTGTCAATAAAGTTTGCCCTCGCATTTCTGGACCCAAACAAAGATTCTCTAAAAGTCAAACCAAAAAAGTCAAACTGTCATTGTCACAGATCAACCATTGTCAATTTTGTGCGATTATTTGTGATTGGGTAAGTTTTGAGTTGGAGGTTTCTACCATATTGTTGATTGTTTACAAAAGTTAACTCATCCTTCAATCAATCAATGATGTTGTTAAACTTAACATGTGTATTGATTTTTTGTAATAGATGACATGTCGGTGGCGCGGTGACAAGGAGGCTGACAACTGCCAACTGAAGGTCTGTGATGTCAAATCTCCCAAACTCGTAGTAGTTAGTGAGCATGAATATGAATGAAGAAGTTAACGATTTATTATCAAGATATACGAATATTATATCATTTTTATACAATCTATAGTTCCAATTAATTTGTTACTAAATATGATCATAATAATAATTAGTCGGTTATTTATTTCAGAATACAGCCATCCAGCAGAAGTGAAGGGCTAAATTGGTCTAAAATATATTTACTATTGACAGTTAACTGAGTTGACGTTGTTAGCTTTAGCTCGCCCACCAGTCACCAGTCAAATGTCAGAAAAGTCAGAATCGACAATCCAAGTCATATTCCAGCTGACACGAAAACCAAGCTCCCAACCCAACTAACAATCTAGTCTAGGCACTAGGCAAAACCAATTTTGTTGATCGTGTTTGAGATTTGCATGTTTTAGCCAGCTCCGTAAGTAAATATTTATACAAATGTGCCCTATAGCTAAGTAATTTAATTATATTGGTATCGTTAGTAAGTACCATAATATGGCCTGTTTAAATGTGGAGAATTTGACTTCTCAATGTATTTCTATTTACAGGTATATTTGCATGTGCAATATGAAATTACTCAAATTACCTCATGTTTGACTGAAAAAACAACTGTGAATCAGTGAAGCCTTGAATGAAGATCTCATAATTGTCGTTCTACTTTGAAACAAATAAACATGAATTCGGATGTCCGAGAAATTCGTATTCAGAACCCATCAATTGTCTGCAACTTTTGCAATCGTTACCAGATCAATACTTTGGAATGGGGTCCAATGTATAAATACAAGTCTATTACCGTCCACTACTTCTGCTTGGTATGCTTAAAAATAAACTATTGGTAGTTTGCTTGGAACGATATATTTTTTAGCTAGTACTTACTGATATTTAAATGATCGTCCTAAACCTAAATAATAGCGTAAAAATTGTATAAGTGGTTGATATATTGGATGTTGCAGCTATTTTCGGCCAACCTTAGTCAAAATGGTGATGATGATGAGGGAATTCTTGGATTCTTAGCGAAAGACATTAACAAAGAAATTAAACGGGGAGGAAAACTGGTAAACTCATTTAAACACTCTTGAATCTGGCAATCGAAAAAGGGATTTTTAAGTCCGCTCTGACCAAGCTACTTTTGTTTACAGAAATGCACATACTGCAAAGCACTAAAAGCAACTGTTGGATGTTCCGTAAAAACATGCAAGAAAAGTTTCCATTACACTTGTGGTTATGAAAATTCTTGCAATTTTCAGTTCGTAGGCAAATTCGAATCTTTTTGCCCAAGTCACAAGCCGAAAATTGACATCCCCGAAAATCTTACCCAATTTGATTGTCCCATTTGTTATTGCTCAGTTGCACGCGATGAAAATTTAATTTGGCCTCCGTGCTGTCGCAAAGCAGTGTTTCATCGACTGTGTGTTATGGTAATCACAATATTAATGTTTTAAACTCTGTACTCACTCTACAAGCTAATTATTATTAGCAAATGATTTTTATGTATGAAATAGTTTATTTTATTTTGGAAACGTTTAGAAAATGGCAAACCATCATGGTTATTTTTTCAAATGCCCACTGTGCAATGATGTGAAGACATTCGAGTCAACTGTAAAAATGTCTGGTGTGTTTGTCCCGCAAATGTATGTTCAGCGCAGTCAATGATACAACTTTATAATATATCAAAAACATTTTGATGTCTCGTTGTGTATCACCAATATTATAACATTAGTCAATGAAGTAATATTATGTTCATTATGTTGGTGTGTGTACATTCTAGAGACGCAGCGTGGGAACGTGAACCAGATGCATTTGCTGATCAAACAGCTCCGTATTCCACTTGTGATGCAGAAAAATGTTTGTGTCCAAATGGAAGAAATCATCATGAAAAGGAAACGTAAGTTAATGTACAAAATTACGCATTTCGGGTTTCAATAATTGCAAACAAAAAATAAGAATAATATTGTTTGTAAACGACAATTTAAAAAAAATCTTCTTTAAACTACTTCGTTAATCAACTTCAAAATCATTGTATTATATAGTAAATGGAACATTTCTCGCTGCGGAGGGTGTGGTTCGTCAGGTGAGCTAAAAATATGCACTTTGTCTTTAATAAAAATCGTAAAATCGTGTTGTTTTTTCTAAACATTTTTTGCTTCAGCTATCCACAAAGAGTGTGGGAACCTTTCGAGTTTTAGTTGGAAATGCCTGATGTGTTCAACCGTACTCGCTGGCTCTGGTAATAGTAATAATAATTGCTTAAAGTAAATCAAATATGTTATCAAATAATGTGTTTTTAGACTTAATAGTAGTAAAAGTTAAACATTTTGCTTTTGTTTTAGGAATTTTGTCCAGTCAATCCAGTCAGTCTAGCGATAATGACTGCGAAACCCCAATTACTAGTCAAGAATGTATTAGTCGACCTGAAAGCGCTCGAATAAGCCGCCCGGATTTTTATGCCGACAGGGATTATAAATCTTGTAGTTCAAGCGACGGTAACTCAATTGTTTGTTAAACATTTAGCGAATATCTAAATATTTATAATAGATATTTTATACAAAACCTAACAGCAAAAATTATGTAACGATAATTTTAGATGACGAACCAGTGCCAAACGTCGTAGAAGTTCTCCAATGGAATCAGGATCTGCTGGAATTAGAAAACGAGGTGGAATCTCCTGCTCTTGCGAAGGCGGGCAGAATTTTTGACGAACTGTACCTAAAAAAGTATAAAGTAGAGGGTGGTAGACACAAAAAGAATTCTTCGACATCTCAAGCTTCAACATCCACAGTATGTTCTATTAAGCACAAAAGTGATGGGGTGGGTGTAAATGCTAGTGATGCCCAACGATCCATCTCCGAATTAAGTAGAAATAAGATTGTTGAACATATTGAAAGATTTAAAAAATATTCCCAACAGATTAAGGATTCGAATGCATCAAATCAATACAGTGACCGCAGTGCACAAACACAAACAAACAACATTTTTGAAGAGAAGGGCTCTAATACTCAATCTGAAATGAACTTACTAGAAATTTTAACGACTCCAAAACTTAATCGACGAAAATTGAATTTAGAAAGCAAACACGCTAATCTACCGTCAGTCAAACTAGCTCAGTCAAACCCTGTTACCTTAGGCCCTGAGATAGATTTGTCCTCCAAATTGCTATCTACATCATCGAAATGGACAGAAAACACTTGTGTGAATACAATAACAGTGGAACCGGACTATGAGATTCCAGACACACCAGAAACCAACAGACAGGCTTCCACTTGGTCGCCTTTATCGAATCAAAATTCAAATAGCGCATCACGGAGTAACTGTGTGTCCGATTCAGATGTATCATTTAACGCTATTCCGACAAATGAAAATATAAATAAATCACCACTAAAAAATCAAAACGAAACTACTGTGGTAAAAACTATCAGTTCTCCCAACGGCAAAATTCAGGTAATCAGTTTGGACAATAAACCCCGAAAACCTGTGGAAGTGGTTGATCTAGATGATGACGATGATGATATTCAAATAGAATCGTATGTCCCTCCTATAAAAATATTGTCTGTGACAAGTTTATCTCAATCGAGTGATTATGTTCCCAAATCTGCTGCGTTTATGAGCATGCTGTCAAAATTCAACTCCCATTCAGAGCTACCGATGGGTAAACAGATTGCAAAAGACACCATTGTAAGGAAACCAACCAATTCCAAACCAGTTGTCGAGATTATCCTTGATGACAGTGATGAAGAAACTTCAGATGTGCGTCTAGCGCCACAGAAGAACGGAATAGACGATAATGGTAAATGTGAGATTCTATTTTATTCTCTGAATTATTATATTGCATATTTAGATTTCTTTTGGTATAGCATTGATAATAGATATTAAACTAATTAATTAACGGTGAAAAATAATTGTAAATCTCTAGATACATCTACTGCAGGGAAAACTACAAGACAATGGCCAACTGATGACGGAAACTCTAAACGTCCCAGACTCTCCTCGGAATGAATTTCTCTCTTGATCTGAATGATTAGGTTGTACTCTTTACTACATCACTCAGATTAGTAGAGTAGTATGAATAGTTATTCACAATGGAATTTTACCGTTTCAGAGAACGACTGAAAACGGCATAGAGGTATATATAGAACTACTAATTACAGTATTACAGATAAACAAATGTACTATTGTGTTCAATGTTCAAGTCAAAGTAATATACAGATAGTAGATTTTTTCGCAAATAATTAAAATTTCGGAAAGCAAATAATCATTATTTGGAATGAATGATGTTTTAAAAATCGGGAAAACTTTTTAAAATTTCTATAAAATCGATAATTCAAAACTTTTTAAAACTTCTATAAAATCAACAATTCAAAATTTTTTACGTCACATTTTAAGCTTAGACCTAATTCAGTCCTAAATTGTTATACTGTCTTTACTAACGCAAGTTAAGTAATTTTAATTTAACATAAAAAATCAGTTCTTGGATCTTGCAGCTCTTAATAATCTGTTAAGGCAGTTTTTGGATCTTGTTCTTAATTAAACTGTTAAGGCCGTTTTTAGATCTTGTAGTAGTTCCTAATTAAGGCAGTTTGTGTTAGAAAAGTAAAGTAATTCTCATTAAATACATTTTGTATGTACACCTACCTTTACTTTGTACAGACTGCCGTGCACTACATCATGTTAATCCTGAATTTCAATAGTATTCAACTCATTGATTGTTGCTACATCCATACTTTATTTATTGTTAGGGATTAAGCACCAATTCAACAGTACAACCAAACAATTAACCTGTTATTGGAATTTATTTTTTGTATTTTGGTAGTTTGGTACAGTGTAATTAGTTCCACCTTTACCGTTTCACTAAATGCTAAGTTAAATGTTGACTACTTTATACTCTGTAAACGGACTGCTGCTAATTGTAAGTTTAATACTAAAGTCTACGTATCACCTAATGTTACCTAAGAGGAAGACCGAATGCAAATGAACAAAGATCTTTGTTGGATTGGATGTTGTAATCAATTAAAGACATGTATACATTTTACAATGAATCTGTTCACTACACTATTGCAGATAATAGACATTAATTCAATATAATATGTATAATGGTATAATATTACCAACAAGGACCAAACAATGAATGAAATGGGGGAATTTATTCAATTATTCTTAATTACTTTCGTATCTCTGTATTCCGCAAAGGCTTCTACTCCTATACTTTATAATAATTATAACGGAACCATTTACATACTTTTTTATGAAGGAAGACTTCCTGTACAAAAACCTTTTAATTCATTCAACTCAAAGACTTATTATTAATGTCAAGTATCAATTAACCTCATCAAGACATAATACATGTATTGGACTGTTAGAAGTTATATTTAAGTGAAATATCATTTGATAATAATCAACTTGACAATTTGACGACATAAGTTTTTGTAAATGCAGTTTCAGCAACGTTGTTTCATTCTACTCACAATCATCTCACCTACCCTACCACTTATAATAAGCAATAGTTTTTGTCATGAAACGTTTTGGCTATAGCCATATATATATGTTATTATTATAATCGCTATTATTAACCTTACAGTTTCCTGTTTGTGATTTGAAGAGTAAAATAAAATTGACTAACTTATTTAACTCGACATTTAATAATTCCTATTTCATTTATATAAACTTACATTGACAAAAGTACTCACATTTTTTTCCACTCGCTGCAAAAATGCATTTCATTTTTCAGTCGTGTGCGAAATTGATATTGCAATCTGCAATTGTTATTCTTACAGTGAATCATTGCATAGTTAAAAGTGAAAATATTTTATTTGTTTTTGCGGGGGGAACATACAGTCATGAAATAGCAATTGGTCCCTTAGTAGAAGCTTTAGCAAAGAAAGGTCACCATGTATCATTTCTGTCGGCATTCTCGAACAAACCTTTCTCACAAAATCAAGTGGAAATAATTGCACCGGAAGTGCTTGTGAAGAACATGGCGAATAATTGGGGCGAAAACAAGTTCAAAAAACGCCAGGAAAATAAGCAGAAGAGTTTATGGTACGAGTTTCCAGATTGGGCTATTGGAATTTGTGAACTTTTGTTGAATGAACCTGAAGATGCAGCATTGAAAAATTTGTTTCATACAAACAGAACCTTCGATTTGCTAATAATTGATGCGGCCATCAATGACTGTGGACTTATAATGGCTCACTACTTTAAAGCGAAATACATAATTTCAGATTCTACAACTGTTCTTCCTTGGCATTACGATATTTTTGCTTTCCCTGAAGAAACATCATCGATTCCATTAATTTCGTCTCATTTGAAATACCCATTGACATTTATGTCAAGGCTGTTTAATTATTTTGAGCCTTTCTACTGGACATATAGGCGCAACTCATATTTGTATCCCCACATGGAGTCTATCATGAAAAAATTTCTCAAGACGAACACAGAGAATGTTCCAAAGTTTATCGATTTGGAAAGAAATACTAGTTTAGTTTTTCTGAATACTCATCCTAGTATAGATTTGCCAAGATCCTTACCTCCTTTATTTGTTCATATTGGAGGAATGCAATGCTGGGGTACTAAGAAACAAACTGTTCCTGCCGTAAGTTCAGTAATCGTTCAATGGATTAATTTTTGATTTAATTGGCATATTTAATTTAATTGAAAGCAAGAGCTGACTTCTTTTCAGGAGATTGAAAAGTTTATAGATGAGGCAGACAAAGGTGTAGTTTTGATTGTGTTCGGAACAACTATCAACTTGCGTGAGATGCCAATTGAAATTCTCAATGCATTTTTTGAGGCGATGGAAATTCATAGAGATATGCGCTTCATTTGGAAATGGGAAGGTGAGACACCAAAAAAATTTCCAAGTAATTTAATGATGGTTCCCTGGCTGCCCCTCAAAGAAGTTTTGGGTAATTTTTTTTTCTATAACGATACTTTTAACTAATAAAATCTGTTACGATTATAAAATTACAAATCATACGAAATAAGCTGATTCCATAATACTTGATTTGCATGCAGGAAATCCAAGTATTAAAGCATTCATAACCCATTGCGGCTTGAACAGCCTGATTGAAGCGACTTTTCATGGAATTCCTGTAATAGGAATACCACTCTTTGGGGATCAAGATTTCTTTGCTTACAGAATTGAAGCTGAACAAATTGGTGTTCGAGTAGAACTAAGGGATATTACAAGTGGTATACTCGACCAAGCTATGACTTCAGTTTTACAAAACCTATTGTTAGTGAGCTATATAATTTTTACGACTTTACATAAAGAACTAAAAAATGAATGCATACTTATATACTTAACAATTAAAGCATTTAAAAATATTATTCATACTTTCATGGATGTAAATAGATTTTATAAAATTATGGTCTATTATTTCAGATACAAGAGGAACATGGAAAAAATGTCCGTAGCATTTCGTGATAGACCTCAAAGCCCAGTTGACACAGCCGTGTATTGGGTTGAGTACGTATTGAGACACGATGATGTATCATTCCTTCGCCCTAAGAATTTAGGCCAAAGCCCCTGTATCAAACGTTCTTTAGATATCATTTTGTTTATGTTTACTGTAGTTTCATTGTCATTGTCTTTACTATTTTATTGTGTTCGTTCTATTATAACATACTCACGGAACATCAAAAAAACCAAAGTTGAATAAGTTTGTATTTGCACCAGAATTTGTAATATTCATTGACTTCTGATTACAATCATCTTTTGTAGGAAATAATATTGCAAAAGTTTCGATCACAATTTTTGAAACATTTTATCATGCTAAAAATTTACTCTATTTTAACTTATGCACCAGCAGAACATTTTGTCGTACATAAAACATAACTAGATTGCCAGCAAAATACATAGCATAGGACTGAGCTAAAGGAGCAACACCAAAGTTAAATTCTATAGCGTTTAAACTTTTTGTCTCAAAATTAAAGGTCATTCACGAATATCATTGGCGATTTTTAATCTGTTTAGTTTCCGTGACACTTTCTTTGATCACAAATGTCTTCTTGAGGATCCGAGAGGATTATTCTCATTATGTCATAATAGATAAGTTTTATGTATTGTATTGCGATACAATTTACAAACTACTGTCAAACCATATTTAATGTGGACCTAAATAATATGAAAGGTTATGTGGATAGCAATTTTGTTTGTTTC
>JAQFYB010004648.1:0-15768 GCA_034694085.1 Pogonognathellus longicornis
GTATCCAAAAATCGATTTCGGGGAGGGCAAAATGCCTAAAATAACCTCTTTTTTGGGTATTTTGGGGGAAGCAATTGAACCTTGCCCATCCCCTGAATAAGGCTACATCTAATACCATAAAGTAGCTTGCAATTAATTACATATCGCGTTTTTCATGACAATAATTTATTTCCAGAAGTTCCATTTCATGGTCTTCACGAAAATACAGAGAAATGATCGTTGTCTGAAGAAGCAGATGTAAGGCTAAAAATTAAAGATTGTGTTATTCCGCTAAATTCAAGTTGCGTAAGGTAAACAGAAGGAAAGTGGAAGTGTCAATTCCTCATGTGTTTTCGAATAATCAGAAAATGCTTGTCCATTTTTCTGGTTCGTATAAATTTTATAATGTTTTTGGTAATGTACAGTTAAGATAAGTGTAAAAAATAATGAAACTCGCCGTTTGATATTCAATACTGTTATCTTCATTTTGAGAATTCCGAAAATGAGCAATAAATATGGAAGCGAAAGTTTTGCTTGGGAATATCGGGATTTACAAGTAAGTTAAAGTTACATGTATTTAAAGTTGTTTGTAAAAATCTGATAGTACCTTAACTAAAATACTTAATGATTTTAAATGACCCGTTTCGTTTTAAGGCCACAACGATGTCGCTTGATCGAGGAGGACAGTTGGCTCTTCTTGCAGGGTATTTTTTATAAATATTAACGAATTCAATTATTTTTTAACAACATACATAAATCAAGTAAAAATTGAATATTTTTATTAGGCGAAAATATTTGGCTATTTTGGGACTGAGCTTATCAACTCCAGACAAAGTATTGGTTCGTATTCCATTTGGAGGAAAATATGACATTTCAAGTACGCAGTGGTCGCAATTGGACAGTACATCTAAAATAGTTGCAGTAGCAGTAAGTTTGAGGATTAGAATTTTCTTCCTACATTACAAATTAAACTGAAGCATTTTAAACGCACATTTAAATTAAAATCATAATTTCCATTGAACTTTTAGAGCAGCCAACGTTGTGATATATTTGAATTAAGGGATGGATCCGAATTAAAGTGCCTACACAGACTTAAATGTCACACAAGGGTTATCACGGACTTAGACTGGAGCACATTACAGCCAAGTGTATTAGCAACATCTTCTTTTGACAGTTTTGTTCACGTATGGGACATTCGATGTCCACGCCAAGCGTTAATTGAAAAACCCCAGGTATCTCTGTCAGCGTTGGACGGAGCATCTCAAGTCAAATGGAACAAGTGGACTAGTGATATTCTTGCCTCTTGTGATGGGGGTCATGTAAAAATATGGGATTTAAGAAAACCAGCAACACCTACGGAATATATTGCTGCTCACGCTTCAAAAATAAACGGTTAGTCTAATGAGATAACACTTATTTGTTCTATTGATACAAATCACATTAAGTGAAACATTAAATTAAAGGAAGCTAAAGATAGTTTTCAACATAGTGTCACATTATTTTAATGTTGTATTTTTAAGGATTGGAATGGGCTTGCAAAGATATGTTAATAACTGCTGCTCAAGACTGTACTGTGAAATTCAGTAGAATTGCTGCTCAAAATCCAACTAAAGCAAAAGGACCATGTTTATCTTTGACTGCTCCTATCTGGAGAGCTCGTCCAGCAGTAATGAAAAATTGAAAACAAATATATATGTAGGTAACGTTTCTTTACTTATCAAGTATAAAACTTTTTAATTTTTTATTTCCGTAGCCTTTTGGTCGAGGAATAGTTACACAATGTGTACCCATCCTTCGAAGAGATTCCGGTCTTTTATCTCTGTGGGATTGGAAGCGATTCTCAAGTCCTATTTTTACATTTCAAGCTCACGACATAGTGGAATTTGCTTGGAAACGATCAACTAATTACGATTTGATTACTTGGTCCAGAGATCAAACACTAAGGATATGGACCTTACCTAAAGAAATCATTGAAGTAACTTTATAGTTTCTGAACCTTAATTTTATTTTTTGTTTCAAGTTATGCAGAGATTGTGACCACAAAATGTTATCCCAATTTCATTTCAGTTATGCGGTGAAGACTGGCAAAATAATTTCCAGACAGACTTAAATATATCGAACGAAGACGGTTCTATTGAAACCGGTTTAGAGCTAACGGAGGAAGATGAGTCTCAGTTAAGTCCAAAGAGTCAGAGAGCTGCACCCACAAGGGGAGACAGATCTCTAGACAAAAAATCCAAATCAAACTCAAGTGCCATATCAGAAAGAGATGAAATACTTAAAAAAGAATTTAAACAAGTTGAAGCTTCCAAACCAGAAAATGTTATTTTTGAACAGGTTTGAATATTTTACGCATTAGATATTCATACTACTGATTTGATTAATTAATTTTCGATTTATTTAATCATTCTTGGCTGTTATTAATTTTCCATGAAATTACAAAAGGCTGAAATAGAACGAGGTTTACTTCGATTCAGTTGGAAAATTGACCCTAAAACAAGATCTGTTGCAATCGTCATTTTAGCTTCGTTTCCTGTCGGATACCCTTCGGCAGCCCCAACATTTTTGGTTACCAGCGGTGGAATTGAAGTAGACAAAAATCAGATTTTAAAAGTAAACAATTATTCAAATATTTACAAACGTTGATTCATGATATTTAAAAGCTTGATTCTCTTTTCGAAAATGTGTTAAAACTATTTTTATAAATATTGACTAACTCAGTTTTTTTAAAAAAATCATTCACAGTCTCTCAAACAAACTAGTCAACAATGCGCTAAAAGGAATGAGCCTTGTCTGAGCGCTTGTATCAATCAATTTGCAACGTTTATGAAGCTTATCAAGGTATGATTTCCAATGCATATTTCAATTGGAATTACATTTTTGTCACTATTATATGTTTTGATTACTTATATTATGTGTTTTGTTTTTTTATAAATCATGTCATACTATTCCAATCCCAGCCTTTGGAGGAAGAGGATAATTTTTCTGCTTTTCCTTCGAGAGGTGTGTCAAACATACCATTTCCTCGAACATCAGGAGCGCGGTTTTGTTCTGTTGGTAAGATGAGACAGAATTTGTTAACATTCCCTAAAACAATTTCACTAAAGCATTTTGGAAGTATTAAGGCAATCAATCTTTTTCATAGGTGTGTTGGTGTGTTTTGGTCGTCCTTCTTATTTAAAACGTGTAAAATCAAATTGTGATGCTGGAACTCCTCGTTCTCTCTCCGCTTTGGGTCCCTTCCTCAGTCAACTCGCACATGACAACGAAGATCATGTATGAATGCTTATCTATTGAATTGGACTACATACTACAATTCTTTTAAAAAATCCCTATTATAATTAGTAATATTGTATGCTAGAAACTTTACTTGAAATTACTTATTTAGCTTTCAAGAACTTCCAGACGTTCACGTCGTCAAGAACGTAAGAAGGCAGGAGTGGTGACTATATTTGACGTGACTGCTCTGCTCCCGTTTTGCAAAGACCTTGCGTTTTCTTATCGTCACGTCGCACGTAGTCCTTTTCTACGTAAAAGTGCGTGTGCTGACAACGCTGTGGCAGCTTCTAACTATAAAAAGACGAGTACCTCTAATTCATGGCAAGCAGCCTCCATCATCGCAAATTTTACCACCGAAGTCTCTCAAATCACGAATAGCTTCCATATGGACATGTCTGATGATGAAGAAGATATTAACTGGATTGCGTTTCATCCCCTAGGAAGTGATCTTGTTCATTCTATGTAAGTATCATCTCTTTTTCCTTAACCAACATTAATAATTAGTTTGCTAATTTTGTCTGGAAATGATTGGTACATTTTCTACAGGATTACACATTACGCATCACATGGAGATGTTCAAACGGCAGCGACAATCTCATGCATCTTTACAGTTCCTGTTAACAAAGCCTCACAAACTAATAATACGCATAGTGTAAACGGTCACCTGCTTCCAATAAACAATCCTCAGTCTCAAAATGGAAATCAAAAGCAAAGCAACAATCAAAATGGACTCAACAATATCAAATCCAGCATTTTCTCTTCGAACAAGATTCAGCCTATGAAGCAACCCGTAAGTTTGGTTAACTTTTTGATTGAGCAGCTCAGGATTTGAATGTTATATTCAAGTATGTACAATGATTGTTGTGAATCTCATTGTTGACATATCTATTGTGTACTCATGTACAATGTACCAGTAGTATCAAACTGTGCAACCAGTGAATTCTATCTAATTGAAATTCTTTCAGCTTTGCATTTAACTGTGATATAATATATTATTTTATTGGCAGCGTCTTACAGTTCCAAAGTGGTGGACCAAGGTTAGAAATATTTCAGGGTTTAGTGTTGTACATGTACATTGTGTCGTCCCTTAATGTCATTTGATTGCTTATTAACAAAATTACTATACACTACAACTAACAATCTTCTTAATATTGCTTTTTACTGTTGGTGATTGTCCCTTATTTTGTTGTTGTAACTTGGTGGTCTTTAGAGGCGGAAAATGACCACTGCCATAAGCACAATATGGTAGTTTTAATAGATTCAGTATTCTAATTAATTTTTTTAAATAAAATTCAAGCAATATTTTAAAAACTGTATAATAATGTATCTATTTATATGTTGACAAAACTTTGCTGTTCTGGATTTGATTTATAAACGTTTTTTTTATAATTACAAAAGCAATTTTTTTTCTAAACATTTTGTATTCGCGGATAGATTTTTTGTGGACAGGCTTTTACGTTTACGGGATTTGGATGAGTTAAAGATACGCAGTTTATTTACCTAGTTTTTAACATGTACGTTTAATAATTTAAACGTATACTATCTTCTCATCAATTTCCCATCCAGTATTCTGTTTGTTTTTCTGCGAAACATATGCATTACTGTTTGTAGCCAAGCTTTTCGTTTTTTGTGTGCAATTTTTATTGGCTTGTTTTTTTACTGCCCTGTTTATAGGATAATTAATTGTCATTTCTTTAGAAAAGCTTTGTAGTATTAGCATTTTCTCGTACTCAGTAATTCTGTCACGTACGTGAGCTTTTTTTATCAGTATAACACAGTTTTACGTTATTAGCTTTGTTTACAGAGACCTAATCCCATTGTATATTTCCATTGGTATCAGCACCACAATATAATATGTGTAGTACGTTGTAAGCAGAATAATTGATAATTTATGTATTGTTTGTCGATTTATATCTATTTTGACCATATTCAGTTGTGTGTTAAATTTTTGTATTGTTTTTTACTCGCAGCTTGACGAAAACATTATAATAATTGAATTTTTACTATGAAAATAAATAGGGACTGATATCCCCTTATCACACGGTTCATGGATCGGACACGCTACACGGTGTAGTTGTAAATCCTCTTTCGGACTCATATTTTCGACAGCATCGCTCTAATTCGTGGTCGGAGTCTTTGGATGATGTCAGAGCATTACAATCACAACAAGATATTATTAATACCAATGGTGCAATAAAAATTGGAAATATTGTTGGGATGGATAATGGACTTGGAAATGCACTAGAACTCATCAGTCGGAATGATAGCTGTTTGGCTGGTATCAAAGATGATTCTTTAACGTCATCAACTACATCAGTTCATAAGAATTTGATACCTAGAGGTTTCATTTTGGATCCGGATCTAAATTGTGAGTTTGTAAATGACTTGTAAATAATGAAATGACTGAATGACCTGTTACCTACTTGCATTGAGTACGCGCTAGTTTAACCAGTATAGCTATAGGATTGTATGTTAAGTTAGCATATCAATCAACCTCATTTACATTTTAAAAGAGAGCAGTAGACTTTATTCAGTTATTCTCCCAATTATCACCTCAATACAATACACAGAACTTGATAATGAGATTCGCTGTGTATTTTAACTTACCAACTAAGGTGTAGACAATTCATGTAGTATGCTTTTACTGTGTAAGTAAATAAATACAAATGGTTGCTTTTAACACGTAGCTGCTAAAATATAACGGACTCTTTGTTAATGACCGAGTCTTCGATCATTTATAGCAATACCATTACTATCTGTCCTTCTGTCTGTCTGTTTTCTATTTGTGTAAAAAGGAATTGTATGTTGCACTGTTACTATTTGATATGACATATGCTATGACTCTCATTGTTATATCCGTTAATTTGGTTTATTTGTTTAATAGATTTGTATGACTGCTATAAGAAATCGTATGCCGAGATACTGTACCGTTGGGGATTCTTACAGCAACGTGCAGAGGTAATACCAATAAAATTAAATGCACGAATTATAATTCTTCTGACTTTAGTTATTTGCAGTCTAACCTTTGTATTACCATTACCAATGTTAAAATAATAATTAATGCTATGTTCCAATTTTTAAAAGAGGATGGCAAATCTCGTTAATAATTGACTGTTTAATTTTTCAAGGTGCTGAAATGTTTGAATTGTGTTGGAGATATAAACAGTACCATGTCCAAACTTTCCAGTGTTGATGTAACTATGGAATGCAAAAGCTGCTGGCAAACAGTTCCAGGGCCAATATGTCATAACTGCAGAAAAATTGTGTGCCGATGTTCCATATGTCATATTCCAGCGAAAGGTGCTTAAAGATATATGAGATGAACGATAATTTTTGTTTTAACGGATTTTATAGCATATTTATTTATTCATTAATAACAACAATTTCCTCTAACATAAGAGGCTGTTACATTGTTACATATTACTTACATATTATTTTTTATTTTTCAGGCATCTGTACTTTCTGCTCAGCTTGTGGCCATGGAGGACACGCACAACATATGCTGGAATGGTTCAAAACTAAAAAACGCTGTCCAACTGGCTGTGGTTGTTCTTGCATAGTAGAGAATGCTCGTATATTTAAGTGATAAATGTATCAAAAATAGAATAAATATTTGTGTAGGTATTAGAAGGCTGACGGAATGCAGTTAGTGTGTGATTCATTATCTATACTGGGATATTTACGACATGATAATATTTATAAGAACAATTTTACGATACATTTGTAAGCTGGTACTCAGAGAACTGCCGCAAAAGTAAAACTGACATTGAAAATAAAACTTTCAGCAGCCAAAATGTCGTTTTGTTTCCTCACTCCTTCAGAACTCATGCACCTGCATCAATTGCCCTATTACCTTTACTGTTCATAACGCACTAACAATTAGATATACGCTATCACGATTTATTCGGCATCGGAAAAGCTTATGAATTTTAAAAGGCTGGATGCATTATATGTAAAAATATGTACGTATGAGTGTAGAGGTATTTAAAATGATACAACTGCATAATATAGCAATAAATATAATATAAGAATCAAATTGCATATTTAAACCTGCATTTTATATTATTATTTCCAATACTTTCTTACATCCGATTGCAATGGTTTATTTGAGCTTATTGTGTTCCTAATTTTACGAAGAAAAAATCAGGCTGAAAAAAGGTTATATGTCTCCCTGCAACTTAATATGTATTGAATTTTCGATGTAACTAACTCAAATCTGAGCGAATTCTCCAATTATTCACTAAATAAATAAAATAAAAGAATTATTCTGATAAAAACCTACCTAAGTACTTTATTATACGTATTGCACTTATGCTATATGTCAAATTTAACAATCACCGGTCAGTATAAAATATGTATAAATCTGCAAGCAAGCAGCAAGCCCAATAAATGATAGCGATCAAATGAGGAATTAAAATGTAATTTGTGCATAAAATAGTTTCCAATAAAAAATTACTGCTTTAAATGCCTGTGAAAATTAACATTGTTTCACAATTCTTTGAAATAAATAGCGTACAAAATGAATGGATTCATTATGCAAATAACTGTTTTATACCACTTTTATTGATTATATAATTGCTATATAACTTTTATAATCTAGGAAAGGTTTATAAAATATAAAAGAAAAGGTCCATCTCTTATTTATGGTCATTGTTCAATCATTCACTGATAATCTTAGCCAAGAGTCTTTTTATACAGATACACAATGGCCTTACCATCAAAATTTTTACTAACGTTCTTCCTAGGTAAGTGTTTATTTAAATTCGGATTTTATTCGGGCTTAATTACTCTTTTCAAAATTTTCTATCGAATTCTACCAGGGAAGGAAAATGTAAGGAATTGAAGACAATTTAATTTGTGTCTTCTTGTTTTTTCAGTTATTTTAACTTTTCATGATTCTTTCAGATTAAAAAATATCCCAAATTGCATACAAACATCATGCACATACGCTTCAATAAAACAAGCATTGCAAAGGCAGTATAATTATTAATTATAATGATTTATTTACATCTTACAATTATTAATCCATCTACGCTACATGAGTTAGGTACTTTGAAGTTTGTATTGTATGTTTGTCTAATAGGAATTATGTTTGTGCTGAATTAGTAAAACGAGGCAAGGTGCGTAACTCGCAATGCATGAAAAATGGAGTTTCGATTGAGCACGGTTTACATAATTAATTGATGCGAGGATGCAAAAAAATTTAATTGCAAACAAAGCGTCAATTTCATCGCTTACAGATATTTGTTTTCAGCTAATAGTTTCTTTCAACTGCAGGGTACTTTTTTAACCTGCAGAGACAATACTGCAGTGCAGAAACAAAGAAATATGCATGTAGAAATGTGCATCATTCATGCATTTGCATTGTACTCAACATACTGTTACGCTTATGTTTACATTTTAATTACTTATTCCAGTTATTCCTAATGAATGATATTTTGTATACAACTTTTGATGAATGTATGTATTAATCGTCTCGTAAGAGCTTGGTATGGTACACTGTACATATGTATGTAATTTTAGCGAATTATTAATTTTATAAAGTGTGCCAGGAAAGGCTTATAAAATATAAAAGAAATTGTCCATCTCTTATTTATGATCATTGTTCAATCATTCACAGAAAGTCTTAGCCAAGAGTCTTTTCATACAGATATACATAATGGCCTTACCTACAAAATTTTTAATAATGTTATTCCTAAGTGTTTATTTAAATTCGGATTTTATTCGGGCTCAATCTTTGCAAAATTTTGTATCGAATTCTACCAGGGAAGGAAAATGTAAGGGAGTGGAGAAAATTTAATTATGTGTTTTAAAATTTCAAAGAAATAATTAAAATTGTGTTTTGTTTTTTCAGTTATTTTAACTTTTGATGATGCTCGCTGTAAAGTCAACGAAGACATAGGAGCTTGTCAATCTAAGTTAGAAATTTCACAGTTTTATCAGAATACTTGTATATTTTTTTTCGTTCAAAACTTACTAATATCATTTGTTTGCAGAAAAAACTGTAGAAAACATGGTGGCAAGTCACTCGGCTCTTGTGCTTACGGATATGGCACCTGTTGCCAATGTAAGAAATAAAACGTTTTTCTTAAGGACATTATTTATTCTATTTTAAATTAAGCTCACGAAAATCTAAACACTAATTATTTCTTTGTAGATACGGCCCAATGTGGAAGCTCTGATACTGTTACTGTAAAGAGAAATCAAACTTTACTTATTACCCCAGCCATGGCTAATCTGCCGAAGACATGTACATTTGTCTTTCCAAGGGTAAACTTGATAAAAAGATGGACAATTTCAATTTCTTCATAATATAGTTTTATTCAATTGATTTTATGTGAAGTATGTGTATCTATATAAAATTATTGTCACCCTCTTAACAGCAATCTGGTGTATGTCAACTTCGACTTGATTATGAATCATTCGACATTGCTCAGCCGGATGAAGAGCGCAGGGACTGCAGCACTGATTATCTTTCGATCAGAGGTTCTACTACAGTCAACTCTCTGAAAATTTGTGGAAGCCTTGAAAAACGGGAGCATAGTAATTAATAATACTACAATAGTAATTAATGTTAATGTTTAAGATGTTTATTCTTTAATCGATAATTTTTTTTTCAAAGTGTATTTGGATTATGGAAATGGAAATGAAATCCAAATAAGGATTAGAACACGCAATACAATGCCTACTCCCGGTTATGGCTATAGAATAGGTGTCACACAAATAAAATGCAATTCGGAATTGCGAGGTAAGGGAACAAAAATGTCTAGCCTTATTAATTTACCCTTGACATTTATTCAACATACCTTTCAGTAGCTGGGTAATCTTTATTGCTGGAAATCATATCTGCCCAAAATCAAGCATTTTTCCTTCAAAATTTCTCAGACTCTTACTTGTACTTTGTGAATAGCATTTAATGAAGATAAGCAATGTATTTCAACAAATTGCCATAGTTTCTTCCTAAGAAGGTAGGTCGTATAACAACTTCTCCTCTCAAAAAGTGAAGCCTGAATCTGTCCCCCAACGTCCCCCGAGATTACACTGATGTGAATTTATAACAAAATGGAAGGTAGCCGACATGGTATGAAAAAATAAAAAGAAAAAAAGAAAAAAAAGAAATTGAAGCCCCTCAGCAACTCAATTACGTCCTAATGACTATAGCCTCATGTCCCTGCTTGAAAAAAGTGTCAGCGCTACAACTCCTCAACAAGGGGTCATAATTTGCAAAAACATGACTCGCTATATGCTGTGGCTTGGGAAGTTTGAATTTATTTTGGCGAATTTCCAAGGCTTGCCTCCTTACCCCATGACTACAGCATGACCCTATGGCATGCCCCTAGCTGTAGAAAAATTGGCGTGAAGAAATGCCTGGGGGAAGGGGTAATCATTTGAAAAAAACTTTTTCAAAATAATGACACGTGTCCTTTTCTCTATCAGTTAATCTCTATATTTCTCTATTTTCCCTATCAATTAATTAAGCAATTCATGGCAATTTGTTGAAATACATTGAAGATAAGTATTCCATGTAAAAAAGGATGCTCTAATAAGTTGAAGTGTTTGTGTTCAATTTTTAGCACCTTCTGAATGTCTGCAGTATTTCAGGGAAAGTATAGGTACGGTGCGTAGTTTTAATTACCCTAGGGCTCAATTAAACGATCAGTATTATAAAGTCTGCGTACGCAAAACCGAAAGTTTGTACGAGCTACAGGTAAGATTTTATATCTGTATTTACATGGTATATATTACAGATATTATTACAATGCATTTAAGACTTTGGTTGTCAAATTAGTGGAAGCCTTGTCCCGATACGAATCCCATGATTCCTGCATCGAATACATTCTGCATCATTGGCGCTAACTGTAGCCTTGACTTTGGTGTGCCAGAAAATACTCCTTGTGTTGCAGATTTCCTAAATTTTCCCAGCTATGGAAGAATTTGCCGTCCCCGGTTTCCAGGTTTTGCTAAACTTCCCCCAACTGATACTTTGACAGGTGAGTATGTTATTAGTTATTATACTCCTTACGTTAATACATACATTGGAGAATTTTTTATACTCTTATGCCTTTAGTGTTAAGTTTGATAATTAATTTGCCCCACAGATATGGGATTTTCATTTTACGTTCATTTCGACGAAGAGGAGCCTTCAAAGGCCCCGGTTGTTAACCGTCAACCTGCACAAGATTGTCCAGATTGTGTGCCACCTGGACCGAGGTGCGACTTGATTGCATTAGGGCCACCTCTACCGAATTATAAACCATGGAAATTATCAGAAGATCCAAATTTTTGTGAATCTGAACCTAAATACACCATCGTTGATAGAGGCAACACAGGCTTCTGTCTGGCGTACTCCGAAATAGAAGCATAGAAATTTACAACTAATATTTTTATGACAAATCATATTTATCACTCAGCAATAAATGGACAAATTAGATAAATTAATGTATATTATCCTCTTGAATAAAAGTGTCTGCCTAAAGATTCTGATCCAGAAAACATTATTATTGCATTTCTTGTTCCTACAATTACATGTATACATACATATAAATAAACATTACAATGCATTTAAATTCTTACATCATGTATAAACGGTTACACACAATTAATCTTTCAATTTCAATTCTTAAGTATCTTTTAGTAAAGATATTACTTTTTTAAAACAGAATAATATCATGATTCATGTTATGGAATAATGTTATCTTTAACTTTCTCTGAAATGTTCAACATTTGTTTTCAATGAAATAAAAAATTATCACATATGATATTACAGATATTATACTGTTACGATGTGATTTGTGAAAATCATTGCATTGCAGCATTTATCTATACACTACAGGTTAAATATTTTAATAAATTTAATTGCTACTGATTTAGCATGAGGGATAGTAAAAATTATCATTCTACCTACTAAAAAATTAAAATGATCCAGGTATAATTCTCAATTCGCATAACGCGTCATAATATTTATAATATATAGGAAAGAACGACTGATTCATTTGAAAAAGTAATAAACCATACAACAATAGTAAAACGGATATACCAAAATGGTGAAGATATTGGGGGTGTCTTGAAACATTTTTTGGGGTACCTGAGACACTGTTTGGTATTCTTCTGTATAATATTTCCTTGCTCTTGGGGTATTGCCCCCACATGTATACGCACACGCACGGATAGACAGACAGAAACAAAATAACGTTTCTCTTAGGACTCTTTCCCAAGTATCATCGCTTTCCTCTCTCTCTCTCCCTCATTGCTAAAAAGTGGCTTCACCGCTTAATAAATGGAACAATTATGATAAGTCGAGAAAAAAAATATTTGTATTAGATAAGCAATTTATGATTCTGCAATGACCAATTAGTTCTACAGAAAAAGTCTCAATAACTTTGCAAAATAAGGTGTCAATTCCACCAGTAGCATTTAATTCATCTCTTGAATCACAAGTAGTCATTCATAATTATACTACATTCCAATTCTTGGTTCTAATTTAAAAATTGTATAAGTAATTAGTAATTATAAGTTAACATTAACTGAAATGGCATTAATTTACCAAATCGTTTTATTGTCCTCCCTATGCCTTACTTTTTGCTCAGAAATAGGTGCAGCGTACACAAATGTTAAGATACAATCAGTTAATTCTGGAGCGGTTAGTTGATTTATTTTTCATTATAAGTAATCTCGTTTGCTTGTAGTGGTCGAATTTTATTTCTTTGCCTAAATATTATTTACTGCTAATGTATTAATAATTGATTAAGAGAAGATTTCAGTTAAGCGTAAAGAATTTGAAGATACAAGTGATAACTTTTCTCGTACCAAATGGCAAATAATTTATTTATCTCAAATGTCAAATCGTATTTTTAAAGCTACGATTTGCAACAGATATTAGAATTTTTTGCTACAAATTAGATTTATGTTAGACACTTATGTTAAAATTTAGACACTTATGTTAAAAATTTCGGTCAAAATGAGCCTGTATTTCAGCAAATAATAATATTGCCTGTGGCCCAACCGACATGCATCTCCCTTACTGTATAATACCTACACTCTATACCTATTAGTCTATTATTACCTCTTTTACTTTTAGAAACGCTCAACAAATTACGTGTATAATAATTGCAAAAAATATGAAAGTTGATATTAGTTAAAACATGATGATGATAAACAATTTCATTTCCTATAAATCTAGTTTTTAGCTGTTCATAATTCAAATGGTGGATTTTCGGCCTACGATACATTTATTTGGCAGATTGACTGGGGTACAAAATAAATCTAACAAGCATTTGATCGGCTTAATAAATTTTTATCGAAAAAATTACTACTTTTGCTTTTATTTCAAGATGCTGCAATTTCCGGCAGATCCACATCTGTGCGTACCAACGCACTTGGAAGCAGGAAGGTTTTGGACGATTTAACAAACCTGGTTGCTGAAAATGATGTGAATACTAAATGGAATATAGATTCCAGATATTCTTCAGCTACTGGCAGATACCATCATCGATTTTTATCGGCACCAGGAAACCTTTGTTTGAAAGGGTAACCAATATGCTACATTCCAGTATTATTAGCATGGAATTTAATATCAATATACATAAATCAGATTAGCTTGCCTACGAAATTGCGACTGTTTCTTTATTTTGCAGGCCTACTTCCATAGTATCACCCATTCAAGGTATTCCTCTACCAGATAGACCTACTACGTGTTCTAGCCCTGGAACTGTACGAGAAGAATTTCTTATTTTCCATGTTGATTAATGTACTCAAACCGTTTTTCTGAAATAAATAATTAGTACGCAGATTCTGTAACTTGAATTTAATTTTTACTATCGTACTATTATCAGTAGCCGAAATGATAATTTTTAATCCGAAATTCATATTGGCACAGTATCATTGTGGGCTTTACCGGCTTTAAGTTTGTGCTCTAAGGAACTTTAATCACAATCACAATATGGCATTGTTTACTAACTTAATTGATTTCCTCCAATCAATTAAGATTTCATAACAAAATTATACAATATGTAAATCACAAACAATTAAATATTTTACTTCTTATTACCAATACTTCCATTATTTTATCATTGCAAGCAAGCTCAGTGTATTTATACTTATTGCGCATGCAAGTACAGTTTACACTTTCCCTAGCGGAGTGAGGGTTACATTCACTCAAGGCCGTATCCAGAAATCTAGTTCGGGGTGTACGGTGTGCTAAATCCTAATTTACATGTTTCTATGAATGTCAGCCCCATGTATTCGGTCTTACATTAACTAGTTCTTATGTAAATCTGTTTAAGATATAGCTTGTACAAAAATGTCTCAAATACTTAAGCTTTGAAATGCATAACCCGTTTATTATTGACAAAAAGCATAGTTAGTAAAGTGCAGCATTGAACCACATTAATCATAAGATGTATTGAGTCTTGGATGTGTATACCTAGTTTAAAAAAAGTTTAAGTGTGTTAATGCTAATGCGATATTTACGGATACACTAAATATGTTAATGCATATTATCACTTATTATTTCGTTCTGATTTCGTCGCAAGTTATTTTCTAGGTATATATAAACTGACGGAACTTTGATTATGTTCCACCACATGCATGGTCAGAGCTGCAGTAGGCAAATAAATCTGTAGCAATCTTTAAGATGAAGATATTCATTGTGGTAACATGTCTACTTTATGCAGTCATAGAATTTGCAAGTTGCACTGAGACGGACAATAATTCTATAAGAAATAGCAGGTGTAAGTTCTATAAGTTTAAAAAAGATTGTTCTAACTAAAGTTTGAATATTTTTTTACATTTCAAGATTTTCAAGTAAAGATTTTATTTTTATTTTTTTGATTTTTAGTCATAGCTGCACTAGTGTCTTTTCCCAATGAACAGTGCACAGTCAATAACGACATTGGTGTGTGTTTCTCCAGGTAAGATTTTATACACTGCATTTTCCTTCACTACTGGTTATAATAAAATGTAAAAAATTACTTACGGAACTATAAGTGAAAAAATTGAAACTATTTTTTATACAGTAAGAAATGCACACGTATGGGAGGAAGGAATCTAGGAACATGTGCTCACGGGTATGGGTCATGTTGCAAATGTAAGTTTGTCGTTTAATAGTTCTTTATTTTTCTCCATTATTTTTAAGGAAATTTAATGCTTGGGATAATTAATTAGTTACAGCTCAGTGCACAACGGGGGATACAGTGACAGTTACAAGGAATCAAACGACTCTAATTACTCCACCAACATTTCCTACAACGTGTACCTTTAATTTCCCTAAAGTAATACTTCGCAAAACCCTCATATAATTTATTTACTTGAAAAATCAATAAAAGAAATTTTTCTAATAAAGGGATATGGGTAAGATAAGTATTTGAATTATTTTTTTATTTCAGATACCAGGTGTATGCCAGATAAGACTGGATTTCACACGGTTTAATCTACAACAGCCAACTGCACAAACTGCTAATTGCGATGTAGATTCTATGACCATTTCTGGGACTGTTACCACAGAGCCATTGA
>JAQFYB010004649.1:0-15754 GCA_034694085.1 Pogonognathellus longicornis
ATAAAGCATTGGCTGTGCTCTAAATAAGTTCATTTTCATGATAGCTAATAAAAGAGCAAATGAAATAGTGTGCGAATAGTAGCATTTGCAAACATTTTTATTTCACCATTCATTTTCTGCCTTTGCATATCATCACACACAGCAAAAGTAATTTTACAATGGTTCCAAAAGACCTACAATCTTCTATAAGGAGTTTGACTCATTTGTATTTAGAATTTTTCAATCGGTGCATGATTTAATTCATTTTCATCAGAAATTATATTTATAAAGTTTCAGTTTTTGTCATTTTTACTGCAATCTCTGTTGTAGAACAATCATTGCACTATACGGATAGATAAGTAACGTACTGAAAGAGAAATTCTAGAAACTGAATTGACTATCTTTTGCATATTCAAATGTATGTCACATTTTTTGAGATTATAAAATATCGGATGAGTCAAGTCAGGGCTATATTGAATATTATGGAGAACTGATTCTTATTGATAGCATAGGTAGGTACTAGGTACTATCGAAATAAATTCTGGGGCATGGAAAAAAAATATTTGTATTTTAAGAGCTTGAATTACAAAGCTTTCAATCAATTGTTACTATGCATTAGAACTGCGAATGAACAGGTAGTCTATAGTTATTTAGCCTTGAAGAAATTAATATATACGCACTCCATGCAAAGAATACACATAGGTACCTATATAAATATTATACTGTGAATGACAAGTTATACGTAGTAAAAGTAGTATACATTGGAATTATAACATATCAAGCATACCACACATTATTTTCTGAGTATATCTTCTACTGACTCAGCAGAAACACTGAACCATACCTACATTCTCGGTATAACGTAACCTACGTGCATTACACAAGAAAAGATCACGCAATTCTAAATAGAGCTTTTTGGTGGAATGTAATGTAGTAATGTGTAACATAACGTAACTTAATGCAACGCAATGTACTAAAGAGCGTTCTGTTCAATTCAACTCAGTTTAACCGTTACATCAAATTCATACTACATGAAAGAATGGAAAAGCTTCTCATTCCATCTACATCATATTTATATTATATACTCCCAACCATTCACCATCTAATACTCTACATGTACACACTACACTTATACATACTACATCTACAATATATATTATACTAAAGTGAATTTGAATTTTCACAAAATAATATTAGTATAATATGAAAGTTACTGTTACTACTACAGTACTGAGTCTATTGTACTCCGTACTACGGTATGGTAACCTATACATATGCCAAATGCAAAAGCAAGCAACTCTAATACACAGTAGAGACTTTTCCATGTAGTATTCTTTGAGACTGATTTATTGCCAGGTTGCCATGTGGGAAAATGCAATTTGGACTGATTTTACGCTTTTTATTAATGTGAATTTTGCATGACATTCTAGACCTCACCTTAGCCAGTTGAGTTTAGCATGGTATATAGCAAACAAGTCCACCCTACACTATACATGTACAACTTTACTCTATGTGTGTATATATATTAGTATTTGTACTGGTAAGCTAATACGTACCTACCTACACATACACTCACACTGTATATGATCTATAGCTCCGAAATCGGTTAAACTCTATTCTATTCTGCGAGTAATATACACAGACTCTTTTCTGTGTGTCTGTGTACAGTAGAACTTGTTTTCCTAGCTGTGTATGTTCAATTGCAGAGTGCACAGCTTGGCTTTTAGTTTCCTTCACTTGCTTCGGCTTCACTTTTGACTTTTACTTGTACTTATAAGCTATCCTTTTACACACGACCTATTAGCAATAATATTTCCTAGTAGGAACACAGCCCACTAAAAACTAAATAGGTCTTATACCTAATTCATCTAGTAGTTGTATTCTCGTATATACCTACACCATACACTCACACACACCTACACATTCTATGTAGACGTGTATATATACACATGGAAGAACTACTAGAGCCAAATCCCATTGCATCGCACACAGGATTTTGCAAAACTCATTCATTCTTCATTGTCAGTGGAAAGCAAACCTTTCTTGTGTTGTAAAAGGCATTAGATTAGGATATAGAGCACAGACAGGACAATTACACCTACACAACATAACAGCAGAGCTAACATTATTATTATGTTGATCGAGAAACTACCTACATTACTTTATTATGTTTAATGTTATGTATATGTGTTATCTACAATAGACTTAAGCCGACAAGTAATGAAATGACATGACAGAATAAAGCCTCTCTCTCTTACAATTCTACCTGTTCCTTTCAATGAAATACACTACACAGTCCACCAACATTTGTAGTAGCAAGATATACCTACATGTATGTAACACATTATGTATATAGGATTCCAATCAAATGAACAAATGTCAGACTAATGTCAGATTTAGTAACTTAGCTAGGTAGGTACTCCTATTTAGACTTCGAACCATATTTTACATAATACAATGCACAACCATACAACTGTGCAATTGTGCTTGGTGTATTGTAACAAGTAATACCATGTGTGTATGTACCACCAGGGTGGCATTATGTAATGGGCACACTTGTGCGCTTTAATTTAATATCGAATACATATCACACAGTACATATGTGAAGGTGTCGTGTATCAACTTATCCACTTAGTTCTGCAATACATGTTTCACTAATAACTTACAAATGTACTAATATTGTACAAATGTATGTATGTGTATGTGTGTGTGTGTGCTTTTAGTTTTTGCAAAGCTGTATAGCATTCATAAACAATCGAGTCTTGTGTTGTATAATTTAAGTAGTAATATACAGAAATTACTTCACTTTGTCATATTATGGGATTTGTCATTGAATAGGATAAAAGTTTGTTAGCGTAGGTACTACAGTTATTTTGTGTAATACGTTAGTTTATGTGTCATGAGTTTGAAGGCTGTAATAATCGTGTATAGGGTAATTTTCTTCGGTTTGTTTTGTTATTATTATTGTTGAGTCGGTGTAATGTGTACTAAAGCTTTATTACTGCGATATTTGCTCATTACTGCCACTGCAGTTGAAATAGGCATTTACTACACGCACATAGGTATGTATAGTATTATTCTGATTCTTGTAAATTGTGTGTGTATTTTGTACATATGTGTGTAGTGTAGAGGGTGGACAAAAGCTCATTGTCTATTGACGACTATTTGACTTTGATTTGATTTGCAAGTTTGTTATGAGAGTGAGTGAGAGGCGGGTGAGGTGTTGTTTTTACTATGGTAATATTTTATGTTGATTTCATGCACTGCGCACTGGGCTGCCTGCCTACTTGTTATATTATGCTCTTGTCATGTCAAAAGGCATATCGTGCAATGCAATGCGTTGAAAGTTTTTCCTTCGTTCGCATATTTCCATAAATATCAATCCTAACTTGTCACTGTTAATATTTAACAAGAGCACTATGCTCAATAATGTAGTAAAATGGTAACGAACGGAATTGAGTGCCTTGCCTTTTAACGTAGAAATACAAACGACCTGTCTATTAGTACAGCATTTTCCATGTAGGATAATGAATGTGCCATTTGAGTGGTGGGCAGCACCGGAGAACACTCTTTCTATTCTTATGCTTAGTATGATTCCTATTAACGCCCGGGCGCTGAAAACATTATAATAATAAACGCAATTTTTCAATATTCAAATATTATTGAACTTTCCATACCTAGTATACATATTTACACGACTACACGTATACTCTACCTACTATACAGTGTAGCTAAATACTAAATGTACTTTCACCATGTACTTATATGGAATTGAGATAATGATTATGATAATATGTGTGTAGCACCATTTTGCTAAGCACTAACCTATTACATTATTGGCATTTGTAAACTATCAACATGCATTGTGGGACGAGCTGCTTGAGTTTTATGTGCAATATATAGAATTCATTACAAGCCCCTGTATTTTTATCCTCTATTTAGTTCCTAGTGCTTTTTAAATGACAAACATGTGCTGGCTAATGCCAAAACAAGAGTGTATTGCGTCGTTGGTATTTCATACTATACTTTATTTACTATTTGAAGCTATATTAGAAATTGTCGAATTTCCAACGAGTTTATTGGACGTGAAGGAAGCATAATTTGCCGAAAAGGGAACATACTAATGTTTGGAATTATCATAGCGAAGAATGGCAATGCGCTATTTGAATGATTCGGATTACTCGATTGTAGTATTGTGCAATGTCCTCCCATGCAAATGCTTTTCTGTGGATTATACTTTTACTGTAGTGGTAGAATGTCTGAGGGAGTCTCGTGCTCCATACAGATTCGTTACGTTTTGGTATGTATGTTGTTGTGATGACTGTGGAGGAAAAGTGGTGCTCGGAGAAGTAGTTGTGCCCGTGTGGTTTCACAGAGTATACTGACCCAGTGCCAATTATGTAAATTAAATGACGTCGTATCTGAAGGCTTATGCACGTACATTATGGAGTCGACGAGATCTCTTTGCAGTGTGGACGAGAATACAAATGAATCCATATCGTCGTCAACTGATAACTTACGAAATTACATAGCCCAAGTACATTGTACATACCACTCTATACAGAAAACCTACACATACCTTTTGGTACAGCTTTACAGTATGTGAACTTATACACACTTTACTTATACACAATACTATGGAGAGAATTCTAATACATGTTTTTGTTTATTTATACATATATTTATTTATTGACTTGGCTTGGCTTAAATTCTCTGTTTGGCTTTGGCTGTGTGTTGTGTGTGCATAGGGAAATGTCGTGTAGCTCTACTTTCAAAAGTCCTGGTTCCTTTTAAATTTCTGTAGAATTTGGCTTGAGCTGCTGCCTTGTATTTAATAAGGCAGGACTTCAACTTGACGTGAAAAAAGAGACAGGCTACATGTTTACCATGTCACGTTAATATTACGACGACTGCCTTGCCTGGCATCGGCATACATATGCACTTGGCACGACCAAGACCAAACTAATTCTACTAGACGAGAATATAAGTGGCAGATTAGATATGTACATACAAACACACTGTGTATGTACCTACATGTATAGTTATAGTACAATGATTACCATATTATTATATTATACTTTGTTTTGTTTTCCACTCAGCTGAGACTGGCTTGACTTTTGGTTGGCCTCCTCCCGTGTCCACTCTCATTGCTTGGTGCATAAGTCGTAACTTGTGTCGTTCGATAAAGCAATACATAAAATTCTTGTCAGCTTCTAAATTTTCTAAGGATTGATTACCTTTTATAATTGAAACGCTTGTTGAGTCTGCCTTTGGTGTAGAACTGTGATGACTGGACTAACCAACTTTTAAATAAGCTACCAGACACGACTTATTCATTGTAGTACTCTTTAGCTTCAGCTTTTCGACTTATTTATTAGTCAAACGGAAATGTTCTCTTGGAGTAGACTATCGTAACATATAAAAATATGTGTGCCAAAGATTAGGTATGTATTTGTATGTATGTATGTATGTAAAGTATAATAGACAGCCCTACTGTTAATAGGTGGACAGAGTACACATATAATTTGAACGTTTCATAACACAAGTATAATAATGAACGTGTAGACAAGTTTGCACCAACAGCACCAGTAGGGCACTCAGAATGTGTCCTTGCTTGTATTTGTACCACTTTCTTTCTTGCAACGAAAAACGAAGCATGAGACTCTTTCTTGAGAAAGTAGTCCAGTTCCAGCAATGTGAGTTTGACTCCAATATAAATAAGAATGTTCATTGCCTGTCACATTTACATTATCTACAACTAAGACTGTCATTGCTTTCCTGATTGAAGAATGAGATTTCTCTCTTACTTTGCTACAACTAAAATACTCTCAACTCTCTGTCTGCAAAAAACTACAAGTACCTATGCATGCTTCCTTGATTTTGACTCGAAGAAAAATAGTTTCTTCATTTAGTATTAAATTTGTATTAGTCATTCTGAACATATATACAGACACGCTACTATTTTATGTGTATAGGAAAGAGTAGTTTACTGCAATTCAAATATATTATACATAATACTATGTCTCTATTGTAGCCACGTCTAAATTTATTGTAATACTAATATGAAAGCGGAAAACTGAGAGTCACGCCTGCAAAATCTACTCAAGTAGAGCTTAGTGAGGAAATGAAGTGTAGCGTTCTTTATCTTTTTTATCAGAGAATGTGTGTGGGTGATGTGATGTGAAGACTGTCAAGTGAGTCGAAGGCAGTCAGTGCCACTTCTTCCGCAACTAGTAGTGCAAGTCATAGTAGGTACATACTAGTAGTATTGTTAATCCGGGAAAGTTAAGATTACGATGTTAAAAGTCAAGTGAGCTGAATTGAAGTCGAGACAGACACAAGGAGTGAGAGAGAGTTAGGGCAGTAGAGTCGAGAAATCAATTGGAGCGATCATTAGTTTCTCCCATTGCTCTCATCTGGTTCTGGCCTAGTCTTCCCGCCTGCTTTTCCTCCTGGTCCTTGTATTTCTCCATCTACGTAATATTACATCTACATACAGATATATCCATGTAAAACTCATATATGTATACATTATACCTACCTACAGATACGTAAGTAAGAATATATAAATGTACGTGTGCAAAGTTTCGTTGAGTTAAATTTTATAAGTATTCCTGCATGTGACGACCCCCATCCCATGATATGTATACACGAGAGATATACACAGACTGCGAGCTATAGATATGTAATGTACTGTCTATAAATTCTGAACCCAAGTCGTGTTACAATGGAATTTGGCATACTTTCCCGTAGTATATTACGTCTGTTCGACTTTCACCAAATGTGAACTAATGTACAAGAATTTAATGCTTTGCAAAGTGAATTCCTATGGATTCGTCTAATTTTCGTGCTACCGAACCTGTCCTCCCTGACTTGATCTCTGTTCTTTGCTAATAGTTTGGTCAGAGATGTTCTCCAGACCTCTAGTCTTCTCCTCCTGTCTGCAATGAATGCGATAGAGTGAAACAGACTGCAGTCGTTCGTGTGGAACACGAAATCTTGCTAAATGTTGTTTAGTTATATCTGTGTCGATTCAAAGTTCAAAAGCCAATATAAAAAATGCATAATGGCTGTAAAACTCAAGGACACTTTCTAAAAGCCACTTCTTCCCATTGAACTAAACCAACCAAAGCTTTTAATTATTCACACAGTTGTTTTGCAACACATTTGATTAATAATAGAAAGTGAACGAGTGCATTGCATTCAATATTCCCACTATGTATGTACTATAATTGCCTACCATATAAAATGTAGGTACATCACAGCTATTTAAAACATAACCTGCACTGTATTTCTTTCTTTCTGTATTTATACATAGGGATATACACTTTCTTACACATACAATATACATCCCACTAAATACTAATAATATTGCCAAACGTTAGTTTCAGGTTTAACCATTCTGTGCTGCACTTGTGGAACACACCACATAAAGAAAAGCTATCGAAATGAATACCTACCTTTTGCTTTGTGGTGTATAAGAATTTAAGAGTAAGTATCCTGTTTGCAGCGCAATGTATGTACATATAATATATATACATACTTATTGCTGCTTTCTATTGTATAACCCGCTACACTACACTAGTATGTAGTTCTCTGATGGAATTCTCTACATGGCCTTAGCTAGGTATGTATAGTCTGACTGAAACGTGTAGGTGAGATGTGTGGAGACTTTACAAGAGTACTGACAAGGTATATTATATAATATGCTTTATAGTATTACACAAGACATGACATTACTCGGCTACACTCCTACAGTTCTAGCACAATATGTGGGATATACCTACTACAACATGAAAAAACAGGGTTGCTTTATTGTAAACTCCCTTCTGTGTTCTGCACTAAGGGAAGTTGGAGTCACTCCGTTGGATTCACAAGTTAAAAGCTTTAGAACATAGCGAGAGAGAGAGAGAGAGAGAGAGCTGTGTTAATGCAATGGGCCAACTTTGGATGTGTATGTGTGTGGGCAAAAGGAAAGGACTGGGAGCAAAGCAAAGTTCTTTCCATGTAGTAGTACTCTTGTACATGGCGTAACGTAACGTAACGTTGCTTTAGCTCTCTCTGACTCTGTAGAAAGTTTGTGTGTTGCTGACTCGAGTAGTCTGAGTAGTATACGTTTCACAGTCAGAACAGAGTGAGACGGAAGAATTACAAGGCATTCATTCCCGTTTCTGTTTTCGTTTGGTGCGGACGGACGTTAGTTGTCTACACTGTTGAAAACTTGGGCGAAAAGTATAAGTCTTTGAACAGACTTACAGATAAATACACTGTGATTCTTTGGTCCAGTTTGCTCATAAAATTTATTTCCAGTCGTTTATACCACCACTTGTCATTTACACAGTTCACAAAAGCAAAACGACAATAATATTTACTTACATACCACTACAACATACTACAACAACTACAAAAGGATTTTATAAGCTTCTGCATGGTTGTACTTGTACACAGAGTTGCGAAAAACGAAACAACCACACTTTTAGTACGTTTACACTAAATGCCACGAAAGTCTACTTGTGTTTAGCAGAACTTTGTTTGAACACATTGCAGTAAATGGTAAAGGAAAAGGGAGTTGACACAATCAAGAAGATACTGCCAGTCTCTACTAAATATATAGAAAGAACGACTAAGAGAGATCTTCTCTGTATTTGCCATTTATGTAGTAGTCCATTCTACAAACCGACAGGAAAATATACATAGTACTTCTACACTCCTACAGACTCCTACAGTACTTATTTATATATACACTGTGTATGTGTGCAAAGAGACAGAGAGAGAAAGAAAGTTTGGCCATAGTGAAAAAGCAATGGTGGTGTTGGTAATATCAAAATAAAGCTTATCATCATGACTATTATGATAATTCAAGTGGTTTAGTTTTATCTGGAATAAAGTCTTTCTGTGGAGTGACTGGTTGGTTTGGATGAGGAGAAACTTACATTATACGCGTGCATTACTAAAGCTTGAAGCTTCGATGGACTTTTTGTGGTGAAAGTGAGAAAGTTGGTTTGGTGCAAGGAAGTTGAGCTTGAAAACTATGTGTCTCTCTTAGTATGAACACTACTTTCATCCTTGTTCCTCTGTACACCCATCAAATAGAGTAACTACTACGAGATATAATACGAATTCAGTTTTCCACTGAGACAATAAAAGAGAGCCATTGCTCTTGGCAAAATTCGCATTTAAATGTCTGTCTTTTTCTCCTAGTACCTAGAGTACTACTACTACCCGTGGTATACTATAGCTACTCCGATACTCACAGTGTATTCAAACGACTTGGATTTCATAAACTTGTGCGAAATGTATGCGAAACTCACTTTCAACAAAGAATTGCTAAATCAGTAAATATATTAATTCCAGCAGGACACTTTTTCTCCAAGACAAAAAAACTTTCGTCATAGTGTAAAGTAACTTAGGTATATTTACAAATACCTACAGACTGCTATACATGAGAAGAGCTTCAACTTTTAAATACTATTACTCTTCTGCTGTCTGTTAGTGTTGTGTGTGTGTCGATTTCTACTATTGCTGTTAGTTGCAACTTGTAACAAGTAAAAGCTTTTTCCACCTTATAGCTCATCTGATTGTACTAGGAGGACTATTATTAAACACTGGTGTTGATGTGGGTTAGATGTCATGACGAAGTGCAGATTCATTTTTGGTTCAATGGTTTCGCTTCTCCAGTAGACTTTACTTGGCTGTTTGCCTCCTCCTCCTACGTCTTCCTGTTCGTATTTTAGAGAAGCATTCTCCCTTTCTCCAAATCTGACTGAATAATAAATGCATCGCAAGCAGAAATTGTGAAAGTGAAGTGTTCAGTTCATTGCGTTATTATATCGGATCGTTTCGCATTACTCTACACACATCACAGTCTATTATTATTCCCAGCCAAGGAATTATTATTGTAATAGAGAAATCCGAAAGTAAAGTCATAAGTAAAGTCAAGCTGCTGAACGACTACACAAGCAAAGGCATAAGCCATAAGGAATTCCAACGTATACGTAAAAGTAAAACGAGAACAAGAGACGAGACGGATTTGACTGCTCTCTTCTTCCAGTCTGTCTATTCCTTAACCGACATTCTGTTTTCGTGCAAATAGTAGCGATTTCACTACATACTTTCGTAATACACACTTCTACACTATTCCAAGTAGTCCTTCCAAACAGTTCTACGTTATTCCTTCCTTCAAAACACTTATTCAAATCTGTATCTCGCAACCAGCTCTCTCTTTCCCTCCCGTTTTCTGTGAAACGAAGATCCACAGTGTAGAATTGTTAATGCTTCCATCCACAGTGTAGAAAGTTTCTACGCAAGAAAACTCAAACTACTACTTTACACTTGTAAAATATATATAGAATATCAACTGGTATAAAATATATTATTAAGGATGCATCTTGTAGTATGCTGATCATACTATTGCTAATGTTAAGTCTATAGGTAGGGACATATTATATTGCTGGTGCAATTTCTGTATTTTGTCTACAGTGTTCATTGTGCCACATTTATCAAACAGATGAAAAACACATTTCTAGCGCTAAACTACGCAGAGCAATCTACCATCTCGCAAAACAGCCCATTAATACAAAGCAGACACTCCTGCTCCCAACAAGTCCCTATCCTTCATAATAAATATAACTAATTGTTTCAAGGAATTACCAGCTCGATTTATTTGTATAAGAAATACCTGATGTTGCTTTAATTTACTTTGTGCTATTACTAGCCTGTATAGACTAGTCTCTCTCTACATAAATGTTACTTTACTACATGACATGACTTGACACATCTAATTTTCCTAATGGTTTTCTTTCCGTATGCCGAACAATTCGTCTCTTTAGAAATCTAGTGGCACATACCGTTGTGTAACAAAACACACGTAACCATACATAAATAAAATACATGACACAACATACCTTCCTACATACAACTACAAACGAAATACTATTACTATTATACAGACATAGTGCTTTTATGTACTACAAAATCCTACACACCTATGTACGTATATTCGTCCTATATATAACACATTAGAAAAACTTGGCTTGTAATGGATGAATTACGCGTTTAGGTATTGTAAAATGACAGAGCAACTCATGTCAACTATTTGTGCACTCTAATACATTATTATTATTGTGTCCTATTCGATTTTATTGTGTGTATGAGGGAATAACACTTCAGCTGGCTACATATAGAAAGTACTAGCACTGTATAAACCAGAGATATACAATCTATGACTCTTCGGCTGCGTTGCTGCTCCACTAATACTAAAAACACTACATGAAAACACGAGTACAATATCAATAAGTCAAAAGTAGGATAAAATACAATGGGACTATAAGGGAAAGACCATCTTTGTCTGATGTGCTTTTACTCCAAGAAGATTCCTTCAATTCAAATAAACGAAAACAAACGAAACGAGTCCGGGTCAAGTGTTTAGAAAGCATCTTCGAGGAATTGGAATGTAATATTCAATATTACTGGACGTTTTCACACACTCACAAGCCAAGCCGTCTATATACATACGTCTGTGTAGTGTTTCACGAGAAAACATAAATACTCTAGTGTGTGGTTTTATACACGAGTTACTTTATATATTAGTTCCTACACATATATCAGCTATTGCTATTATTATTGTCTGTATACTTTATACAAGAAAAGAACCGTAGAATGAATCCATAGTACATGGCTGTGGCCAATATATTATTTACACGTTTCTCCATTCGACATAGAACAGAACAGAACTGCTAAGTACACAATGATGATGTTGTCATCCCTGAATGAATAAAATCCAATATAACGTACACACCCACACATGAGGTCTACGCGAGTCGACAAAGATGAGAACTACTAGGTGGTTTAGTGTCCTTTGGTCTAGTTGATAGCCTAAAGAGAGAGAACGGGCAAAAATACATAAAGGAATATTAAATATAGAGAAATTACTCTTGTGTCAGACATTACTGACAATAGAGAGAGTCAGAGAGAGAGAGAGAATGGTGTGCCAAAGGCAGTGCAACTCATGTTGGGACTGGGCTTCATTTCACTAGAATGAAATACTAATAATCATAATGTAGAGTAGGTCTCCATGTAGAGAGGTGTGCTTTTATTATTATTACACAGCTATATATACCCTGTGAGTGTATGTAAGTATAAATTATATAAGTACCTTTAGGTATGAAGTGAAATTGTAATAGGTAATATTATTATATAAGGATTAGGTACCTTCGTAAGGATAGGTTACTACTCTCCCGGAGCAAATAGTTGAAAAAGGCGAAAGTGTATGTGAGAGAAATGAGTCGAAGAATGAAAATGAAATGGTAACCGTGTCGAAGATAATGGGCTCATTTGTCATACTCATATGGATGGATGGAATCAATTCAAATGACCTCCGACTGCACTCTAAGCGAATTCAAAATCAAATCCCAAAAGAAACCATCTTTCATATCCTGTCCTTTTCCAGGGAATAAAATGAAGAAATAATAATAAAGATTTCCGTTCACAATGAAGAATTGCGTGGTGTAATAAAATGCCCGGAGAATGTTGAACGAAGCAAAATCGAAAATTAATTAATGAGCAAGAAAGAGCAACGATCGAATCAGCTTCGCCAATCTTCACACACACGGTTATTATACACAAAGAGAAATGCACAGAGCAACTCTGTGTGTGCGACTTACAGTGTAAAGGACTGATTGTAATAAAAGTGATATATTACAGGAAAAATAACACTTTGAGTCAAATGATATCTACGGATAATCAATTAGGAGCGTAATTGGCAATTGTGTGCATATAGAGTGAGACTAATATTATGTGTAGCTGTTACTTACTAGAAAATATAATAAGATAAGTTAGAGAGAAAGTGATTCGAATCTTCCGGTAAAGTAAATTCTCATTTCTAATAATATTCGGGTTTTTATTTGTTTTTTTCGTTTGGTCTGGGGATTTTTGTTTCGTTTTTCCTGTTTGGCCTTCAGTCGGGTCTGCAGATCAATTTACAACACAATTACTCCCAGCCTAGGCCAAGGAGCCAGTGCCCTGAGAAGGGCATGAGACCAAGGCTCTGGCTGTCACTCTGGCTTTTGGCCATACTTGTTTTTGGGGTGTCTACGTCCTTCGCTTCCGGTAAGTACAGACATTTTTTAATATTCTCATTTCTACTTCTTGCTCCTGGTACGGGCGTCTTCAAACATCTTAAGTCATCATCATAATTTCATCTGCATAGAAACATTAGTAATCATTTTCATATTCCTGCTGTATATACATTTTTGGTATTTTGAAAAAAGCATAAATTTAATATTCCAAGGTCATTTATTATACCTAACCCTGAAATAGTTAATGTTTAAGCTGAATTCATGTAGATAAGAACACAACATTGGTATTCAGGTTTAATTCGACATTCACAATAATATAACGGGTACCTAAATTACCTAATGTTTTAATCTACACGATTAAAATATTCATGGTAAAAAATTATGTTGCTGTTTTTAGGCTGAATGATATCTTTTTTATGTATGTGAATAAACTTAGAGCTCATCCTCATTCTTTCCACACTCATATTAAACTCGAGTCAAAATAGAGCATTCTTGACACAATTGTAATTTGAGGGAACAATAAGACGGAGGAGAGGCAGTGAAACTTTTTTTTAGGTTTTGACATAAAGCGGATAGGTTTTTACTTCCTTTCACATGAAAACTGAATGTAGATTCATACTAGTTCCTATTATGCATATACATACCTAGTCTGATACTATTCACAGTAGCAGTAGTATCTACACTAGTAGTAAATGCAGAAAATAAAATAATATAAAATAATGCCTAGAGGAGGTTCTTCTAAGAAGTCTAACATAAATAAGCTGTCTTATGAACTGTGTGAGTTGGGCTGAATGTATTTTTCCTCAGTGTAGTGCACAAACACACAGTAAAATTGAGTGGCTACATCTGATCTGAGAAATGATATCAAAAATGACCTGAGGATATAAAGATGAATTACCAACGAGGTATATCCTAGCACACAGCCACTCTCTTCTTCATCTCTACTTGGACCAGCCAAGCCAGTGCAAAGTGCAATAATGGAACCTGAGCCAAAGAAGAAATGAAAATGAAACTTGATGCTACTTAAAAGGAAAACCTATTTCCATTCTTTTAGTTACGACTCTCTCGTTTACTTGCATACATACTTCCTCACACAAACAACACATAGTAACATAGGTACATACAACATACATACAAGGAATGAAAGATAGCTTCTTGTACTTGTCAGGCGGGAGTTGCGGTAAAAATCGTTTGTATCTCTCTCTCATCTCATTTCATACCATGCCATGTTTTGTTTTAGAAAAACACAGCACAGCATCATTGGAATACATCCATAGTCCTAATACTACTATTCTATGTGACTATATTTTACATACTTTTCCCTTTTTCTCTATTTCTCTCTTTAAGAAAGTGAGAGTAATGAACTGACATCGTCTTAGTCTCGAGTTACCGAAGCATATTATATCCTATTGTATGTATGTAGTAGTTTGTTCATCATAAACTAAGTCAATAGGAAGGAAAGTAGAGTCTAAAGTAAAAAAGGCATTTTCCTTTTCTTAAAGTCCCAGGGCAGGACATTATAGAAAATATAATACATAGACAGAGAAAGAGATACAATATCTCATGAAAGAAGAGGCTTAGTTTGTTGACTGATGATCTTGTTAGAAAAATATTGTTTAGAATTTTCAATATTTCTTGAATGTCAAGAGAAAATCGTTCCCTTCTGTTTTCCTCTGTACTATGTAGGGAGTAGTACTTTAATATACTTTCAACTTTCATTTCATTTGATACCATATTGTCTCGCCTAAAGACTCCAGTAAAGAAAAGCAATACGAGTATTTCTTAAATCTAAAGTAAAACAAGGAAGGCAGCTAAATACACATACGGGGAATTCGGGGAAGATACTACAACATAAGAGCTCCTCCGTAGTTTTCAACATTATATTATGATGTATGTACAACCAACCTTGGTGTATAACCTTAGTGCATTATATTAGTGTGTAACACTACAACACTCTTTTTCTTATAAAGTATTCTCTCTCTTGCTGTGAGGATGAAATGAGAAAGGAAACCCGAGCAGACAAGTCGATCCGAAAAGAAATCTAAAATATAAGGAACATAGAACACAAGGAATTCACCAAGGCACCTTTTTACTTAGACTTGGTACTCGTGTGGAGTCCATATAATATGTAATGGTGTGGTGTTCAGTTCAATATTCAGTGTACAACCGTCAAGTACCATTGCCTTGCCATTGATCGTGAGTTGTGTGAGGGTGTGTGTACTTTTCCTGAACTGAACGCATGAAAAAACAACCCTGTATATTTATATTATGCCAAGGCTCGAGGGAGACTTCACATTCACTTTCAGTTTTCACAGTTACTTTCTTTTATCTTAAGGAGCTTTTTTCTTTCCAGAAGTCTTCAGATACATTACAACTACAACATTCTCTCATGAAATGACTCGGACTGCTATTGGTCGTGATAAGTAAGTGAAATAATATCCCAATGCATAAACACTAAAAGTATGTTGTATTGGAGGTACTTAGATACGTGGGTGATGTACAGATACATCGAAACTGTGTAGGTGTATAAAAGTGTAGGTACTGTATAGGGAATTACATATATTTTTGGAGTGTGCTAGTTTTGAGAATGTCAATATAGAGCCCACGCTTTTAGTGAAGTATTGTGTTAATATATAAAGTGCATAAAATATGATAACCTTATGTGTGTGTGTGTGTGTGTGTGTGTGTGTGTGTGTGTG
>JAQFYB010004650.1:0-15753 GCA_034694085.1 Pogonognathellus longicornis
GCCACTCACAACTTCATTTCAACGATTGCTGATTTTCATTGCTCCAACACAGTAACAACGATGCGATGTTTATTGGGTAAGCCTTCCCGATAGTTAAATCTAAAGTCATACATAAAATCAATCATTTATATAGATATACATATTTTTTGTGAGATTTAGATTCGCAAAATAATTTGTTGAATGAAATTAAAAAATACATATTAAAAAATTAAAATTCACAAACCCGATGCGAAATGAGAATTTTTGCCATTTAATTAAGTTTCCCATTACAGTGTAGCTTGGTCCGTGAGGGAAACTAATATTGATGGATTTCAGATCCTTTCTATGAAAGTCATTAGACATAAACTTTTGGTCGTAATTCGCTGACAATTCAGGTATTGTGATTCCAGAATTATTTACATGGAAATCATCTGTACAGGGCACATCTACAAATTCTATAACACTTTGTTGGACCAAATCAACGATAACTAAAAAAGGGAAGGGATGAGCGTAAACGTTTTCTTCGAAGATTTTCATTCCGTACACAAACATTTGGAATAACCGTTTTCCAATGTATCTTGCATCGTCTCCAACATATCCCATACTCCTAAACAACGAATAATATTGTCAAAAATAATTATTTATCCCTGTCCTGTTATCAATTTAAATTATTTTGCAAATATTTATAATTTGTTTGTAAAAACGAAGATTTGGAAACTAGAATACAAAATTTAATTCAAAATCTCTATAAATTCGTTATGATATTTTAAATCATTTTTAATTACATTTAAAAACGTTTATAAAACAAAATAATGCTTAAAATTGACAGATACAGCGTTGCAAAAAATTAAATTGTCGATTTGGCGTTGAGACCACTAATAAATTAAAATAATATAGGGCTACGTACCAAGGTGTAAGAAATATTGTTTGTTCCGTGTAACCTAAACTTTTGATGCGCAAGAGAAATTCCGGGTCGCTTTTGATTAGCTTGTGACTAAAATTTACTTCTTCGACTGTGTAAATCATGCAACTGTCGTTTGCCAAAATTTTTTTACTGACAATGGCTTTCGCTTCATTTTCTAAGTTTAAAACCAATTCTATAAAGTTTGATGCTTTGGGCTGACGAATAATACAAAGTGCTTCTCTAGGAATGGTTCCTTGTGGTGGATCCTCATTTTTGTAAAAGTATGGAGATATTAGTTCCTTAGGTGGTTCTTTTAGTGTAATAGTATTAAAAATCCAACCATTTGGAGATGGAAAACAATAGTTTATTATGCGTCTCGCTTTCTCTATTTCAGTTGTACCCAATTGGTCCAAAGGATGTCCACTATAAGAGGATTTGGTTGGGCAGTCCTCACTTTTCGTCTCTTGAGAAGTGTGGAGATCTAATGTTTAAATGTAAAACCGAATAAAGCCGTCATTCCATATAATTGTTCTTGGAAAGATTTTAAAATTGTATGTATTGAAAAATTAATTTGATAGTAAACACTTTTTAAAATGATCACGAAATGTAAGTATGAACCAAAAATCATAAAATTATTTTTATTTAATAAATTAACTTGATTAAAACTAATTTTAAAGCATTAATTCCAAAGGATTTTAAAAATAAACTTGATTGAATGAAATTTATATTTACAACTAAAGTTAACCCAAATTTATACATTACCAAAAAATAACAAAATACTTTAAATAAATTTACCGATGTTTTCCTTATAAAAATCTTGTTCCGTCTGGGGTAAGCAATTGAATTCCGGAATTGAAGTAGCTCGTCCACCTATATTTTTATTAAATTAACTTAAAGCTTTTTTTGCAAGTTTTTGCTTCATATTGTTTCTTTACCTGAAAATTGAAGAACCCAAATAACCAATGGTAAGAAACCGTAAATGAAACCTAGAATTTTCATTTTTTAAGCTGAAGGCTAAAGCGTAGATCAGAACACTTGACAATAATGTCAATTAGTGAGAGAATACAATCCCATTGACAAAATGGCTCAAAGTAAAACTTCGATTTTATTGCCAATGTAAGTTTTGTCATAATATAATTGTTTATATTTATATTTTATGTCAAATAAGCCTCCAATGAATTAATAATAGTATGAATGAACTTAACAGTTAATTTTATAATTAATATTACAACAATGGAACAATTAAAAGTAATACTACATGAGCTTTAACCATACACGAATTGATATAATTATGGTGGTTTTTTATTGTATACTATATAAGCCATGTTTTTCACTTTCATTGTACTTCTTTTTCATTATATTTTTATATTTTTTGAATGAGCGTTAAAAGCAAATAAACTCTCGATACTAAATTCTGAATGTTCATTTCACAAATACACATTACACACAAAATAAAATAATCACACATGAAAAATTGTTTTGAAATTAAGAAAAATTGGTTTTTTAGTTCGAAATTTTATTAATACTGTATTTGAGTTACTATGTATACGCAATTGATTTTAGTTCAGATGAAGTTTGGAGGGTTCCACCTCGTATTACTACATATTATTATGAAAACAAACAAATGTCTAGATTTATAAAACCAATGGGATTGGTAGTTAAAATTTATAAGTCAGAATATCGAAAACAGTATTTAATTCTTAAAATTTTATGATATTGCTGGTGCTACAAATAAATGCACTAAATATCATGTTTTGTATTTATAGCCTGCTGTACCTTTGTACTCGGCATGAGCACCTACCTATAGTACGTATGTAATAGTGTGTGTGTATGGAGAAATCCATGATGAAGGAAATAAGCACACATAATCAAACCACGAATTTAAAATTTTTGGCCAATTTATTTAAATAATGAGGTCATGGTGAAAACAGTTAGGGCATTTGCAATAAATACACAGTGCATAAGACAAGAAATCATTTTTGAAGGAAAATTTTGAGCTAATTAAGGACACTCATTAACTTCAGCTTCTAATTGAGATTTCAACCGATGACTCCACCGTAAGCTCCGTAGGAGACTCCCAAAGGAGCGGCGGCATAAGCTGGGGCTCCGACAACCTGTTGATAGCCATACTTTATTTTAGAAAACAAATATGTAACAATTACATATTTGAAATTTCAAATCTAAGGGGCAGCAGTAGAATTATATTATGAATATTTTCGTATCGATCCTGTTAACAACAAATTATATTCTTACGCCAACTGGGGCAGCGCGGATGAGACCGGGTTGGGCAACAGCATAAGCGGGTTGGGCAACGGCAACTCCAACTGGACGGACGGATTGAGAGACGCGGATGCGGTTATCGGTGTAGGTGGCAGCTGGGAGAGCAGCGATCTAGAAATTTAAATTTAAAAATTAATTAAAAATGTTTTTAAAAATCATAAATTAATTTAAAAAAAGTATTCAAATTTAAAAACGTTACTAAATTTTGAAAAATGAAACAAAAAGCTTCAAAATTTTAAAAAGTAATAAGAAAGTCGTAAAACTTTAAACTTTATAAAGAAAAGTTCTTGAAATTTAAAACAAAGCACTTTTATAATATTTAGTACGAAATATAGTTTGTAAACTTACGGCAGGTTGAGCATAGGCGAGTGGGGCAGAGGCAACGAGTCCAGAGGAGTAGGCAACTCCAGCTGGGGCCAAGACTCCGGCTTGGGCAACGGCGACGAGGGCAAGGACCTTTAATAAAATCGAAAAATAATAATAATTGCAAACATCTATCAAAATTTGGAATTTTCATTATTCGAAATTTATATTCCGTTAATTTCATAAAAATAATTATTAAAAACTTACAGCAACGAAAGCGTTCATGTTGATTTGGTTTTGGGGTGTGTAAAACACAAAAGGAGAATGAGAGAAGGATTAAAAGTTCGAATTGGAACTGAAGCCTGAGAGTGAATGATGCTCTTTTGTGGATAAGTGCATGAATTTATATACCCGATCACCAGATCTGTGTATTTCATTAGAATGTATCGCAAACTTAACATATACCTATCTATTCTTAATAATGACCAACTGATTTTTCGTCCCTGGATACTGCAATATATCAAATCTATAATTAAATGCTGTGTATTTATCCATGTTGATACAAATGTAATATTTGTACGAGTTTTTGCATGTACACAGTGCATGGGAGGATGACTAAGCCAAACGGATACTTTTAAGGTCAGATACCCCAATCGTCAACGGAAGGTGCCATTGAAATCGTTATGGCGAAGGTTAATATCTTAAAGTGAATGTAATTTTTTCTGCATTCGCATTAGGGAAGTGCGCCTATAGTGCTTAAGTGTATTATGCACTTTTATACAGTTATACTAATAACAGCAAGAGTGTATTGGATTATTGAAGTTCATAATTGAAAGGATAATCCGTACACGTACATGTTATATTTATTGCAATACCGTAATTTGTGTGCACCTAAAATTCAAGCAGGATTAGTATCCTTAAGCTGTCTGAATTACAATTACAGTGAGAGTGAGACATCAATACACTTCATATTCTTATTTGGAGCTATACACATGCAGAAATCAATAATGTTTTATTTATTATTTGTATTGATTGTTGAAATCATTGTTGTATCAATGAAAATTTCATACATACATTATTGTAGATAGAGTGTGCACATGTGAAAATGTTTGTATGAGATTACATTGGACAAGATAGTAAGTTAAATCAATGTGTGTACATGCATTAGAAAGGCTTTATTGTGTTTAGCTATGTAATGTGTGTGTACATGTATTTATAATTGAGTCTGATACTTAATAAGGATAAAACCTTATCAATTTTTAATAAGTTGCAAAAAGTGCAGTGGCTCTGGATGCATGCATTCTATTTTCATATGTAAATACATACAAGCATTTATGCCATAGGCATGGATTAAAGTGCCTATGCATGTATTGCATCGTGAGTCGTTGCACATGCACTATTGTATTTATCTTAATTGTATCTCACAACAATCTTTGTTGTGCTCTCCATTTTTTGCTCACATTATCGATGCTACCTTACAATACATTTGTACAAAGCCAAGTATTACAAGAGTGTATATGAGTGTGTTGTACCCATATAATTACAAATTGTAAGAGCAATGTAAATTATATTTCAAACACATTCACACACGTTTTTGTGTGTAAATGTAAGGGGCTAGTTTTTGTTGCTGTATGAAAAGAGAGAATGTTTCCTAGTAGATTGTAGTGGGTGGGACAAGGAAACAAATTAGTCGTGAGTTGCATTATATATTGATGATTCAATGAAAGGATGTGTGCATGTGTCAAAAAGCTGAGAGTAGAAGTTAAGGTTAAATCCTTAGATTGCTAATATTTATTGCATTTGGTGATTCATAATTAGGTAACTAATCGATATGTACTTCAATTGTGTAGGCACAATTGAAATTTGAAAAAAATTCAAAATGTTCAAGAATCACTATTAGTGGGAAAGGAACAGCAACTTGGATTTTTAAGATAATCAATCTGTTTACAACCTGGATTTAAATAGTTGCACACCTCTTAGCGGGGCGTAGCAGGTTAATGTTTAATAGTTCCCTTTACTGTTTTAAGTGAGGCTTTCTGTACCACACTATTTTTTATAATAGTTTGTTTGAAAAATGTTTAAAATATTTGTTCATTTTTCAGCTAAAGTTCATGCAAAAAACCATATTTTTTTCTTACAAAGCCATAAGGCGTAAATTAATGTTTTTGAATATATATAGCATAGAAAATAATTTAAACAGTGTCAAGCAGTTTATAATAATATAAAAATATACAGTTAATAAATAAATCATTGAATGAATTTGGATGAAGAGTTTGTTTCATTTTTGCTTGTTGCTTTACCAGCGAAAAATTTATTGTTTAGAGCATTATGATGTTGCTTCTTATTTATACGTAATTCTTTTAATGCAACTCTGAACTAGAGACAACATTTATTTCTACTAGTAATTTGTAAAATTATTTAACAGGAATAGGAGGACATCTTTTATCACATTCTTCCTTGGACTTCAAAAATAAACCGCCGTTGATTTTTATATCCTCCATAAGAAGAAATCCGGGTTGAGCAATTTTTCTTAAATCCGTGCTTGTACATTTCCCGGACGTCATATTAAATATCCAGTAAATGCTGGAACCTTGGAAAGTTTTGTTGCTTTTCCCAGCCGTTACCATGATACTTCCTTGCTCCAGACATTTATCTGAATGTATTTCATAAATAAATAGCCAAACATTTACATTTACAGCCAAGTTAAAGTCAGACTAAAAATGGTCATACAGCTCTTTAATTCTTGCTCTACTTGGTAAACATTGAATGACTAACTATACATATATCGAACGTGTCATGGCAAAAGGTAAAGTCATTTGTTCACAGTTGGCATTTTCAGCTAGTTTTGCATTAAAACCCAAGGGCCAACAAATGGCTTATCAGTGTTTTCGTTCACAGAGGCGATATAGGTATCGGAACGTGACAAGAATTGAAATTTGAAAGAAAATGCAGAACTGCACGCCTAAACAGAGCTTTTCATGTCATAAGCCGAACAGTATGCAAAATTTTCTCGCAAAATAAGTCCTATCATTGGAAATTTTAAAGACAAATAGTTCTCTTCATATACGACAATTAAGAGATTTATTTCATTAGTGAATTATTTCCGATTTGATATTATATTCAATCACTGTCGTGACGATGCACCAATTTAACCTCACTTGCCTACTTTGCAAATTTTATAAATTACTTACTAAAAATTTTGAAATTTTATTTGCAAACGTACAATTCTTTTGCAGACTTTTTAATATTTTTTCTCCTAACTGAGTTATAAGCATTTAAAACGAAACCACTTATCTACGGTACAGTAATTTAGTTGAGGAGTTATTAATTTTTTATTAACATTGCTTTGGCAAACATGCAAATTTGAGTAATTGACCAGCAGGTTTGGAATTCTTCTGCTTTGCATCTTAAACAAGATTATTTACCACGTAATACTTGTCTATGGTTGCATTAAATCAGGTTATGTACAACTTAATTTTTTTTCATGATCGGATTAATATGGAAAATTCATTTTTTATGAACCCATTAAATTTAACTCATTTTAATTTACCTTCTGGTTTGTAATATTCCAAAATTCTTTCACACCAATCTCCACAATCCTCATCGCACTCTTCATATGTAGCGTAAATGTTATCGCGGGGTGCTCTTACACAATATCCAGCATCGCATTGTAAATTGGCCGTGTCATAATAATAGTATGGTTCACTATAATTCTTCTTGCATGTCGTTTTTTGTGTAATACATCCTAAATTGAGAAAACATACATTAAAGTACACATTAACACTTTTGTATATAATATTGTTTTCGTACTAGAAAGAAATAATAATCTTACCGTAATCACAGTGGGTTTGTTGTATCGGAATCAAACTTACTTGGTTGAACCCCAAAATGAGGCAGTAAATATACAACTGAAATAATATTGTTACAAACACTGGCAGTTTGTAAAAACTCGTCATCATGGATCCTGTCGTGATGACATAAAATGCAAAATTATAAATTACATTTTTGTTCGCCAAATATTTGAAAGTTAGTAATAATTGTATGTTTTATAGGATCATTAATTTTTGTGTTATGTGCAATTGTGTATTTCAAGGTTGTTTATTGTATGGTTCATATATACACTTTGTCTCACATTAATAAGCATAATAAAATATAGAACAAATTTTGTTTGGAAACAAAGGAGCTTATTATGCACTCAATAAAACACGCTAATTTTTTATCAGGCTACGTCAACACATTTACAACCTTGACGCTAAAGACACTAAACAGACTATTTTCGCATACTTTAGAGCTTCAAATATAAAATTGGTATTTTTCACTATTAATGGATTTTAAAAGTTGAGTTTTGATATTTTGATCAGCTCTGCGACTATGATTGCTTTTTGTGGGGATACTATGCGATTTTTAGTTTTTTTAAAGAGATTTATTTATTATATGCGTGTGGGAATCGGAATGTACCGTGGTTTTTAACTAAAAAAGATATAACATTAAAATGCACTATTGGTAGACTTTAGGGGATACTAATCACATTATTATGTTAAAAAGCATGCACCCTTAGTTTGAGCTAAGTTTTAAAAAAGTAACAGTAATCATACAGTAACAATATAATTAGCTAGAAATTTTATTTGCCACGATCAGAAATATAAGTTAATTAAGGCTTTGTATCATTGTAATAGGTGGACATATTTTATCACATTCTGCTTTAGATTTTGTAAATACTCCAGATGTAAATTTTATATCATCCATTAAAAGAAATCCAGGTTCAGCTATTGCTCTCAAATCTGTGGGTGAACATTCTCCAGCCGTTATATTAAATATCCAGAAAATGCTGGACCCTTGAAATGTTGTGTTGGTTTTTCCAGTTGATACCAAAACGCTTCCCGGCTCCAAACATTTGTCTAAATCAAATCAATGGTTGAAAATTTCTATATTGTGTTACAAGAGCCACACATATGTGTTCATTTTTTAACATTTTGTTGAATTATGGCTTTAATTAACCCTAAAATCACCGTAGGTGTGCCGAGTGGAACATTCTGGCTTTTTCAGGTATTTTTCATAGCCTAAGTTGATATGGGATACAGGGGTGTATCCAGATCACACATTTTGGGGGGAGGCTTGAACAAACCTTTGTTATATACGTCAATTTTTCGAGCAAATTTTTTTAGCAAATTTATAGCAAATTTATAGCAAATTTATAGCAAATTTATTTATTAAATACATGAAATTCACGCTAAGCCGAAAAAAAGTTGCCAAATTTGGCCCATGTTTGGCGCAAATTTAGGTAAAAATCAATTGAAAATGCAAAACATCGCGCGTAACATTAAAAAATATATTTTTTGAATTTTCACGGAAAAAATAACTACTTTTTTTGGATTTTGGGGGAAATATAATTTTAGCTGGTGCAAAGTCCTAAAATAGGAGAGGCTTCAGCCTCTAAATACGCCACTGATGGGATATCATTTGATTTGATTGATTTGATTTGATGACTTTATTTAATTGACAGTACTGTCAGCTCTAGCCTGGTCTCTCCCAGGTGTCACAATAAACTCACTAACCATTTTTTACCATTCAAGTTGAATCTTATTGGTAAAGATGATATAAAAACCAATCATACTCTGCCTGTAACACAAGGAGCACCAATATTTCATTGAAAAGTAGAAGTATTAGAATCCTACTCCATGCACTGCCATAGAGTGAATGGGGCTACTTAAGATCTTACGCTAGGAATGGTAGTTGGAAAGCTGAAAATGCGTCGTTTGGCACATTCAAGGGGTTTCTAGAAGAAAAACAGTACTATGGTGCTTTTAGGGTTAATTTGGATATCATTGCAAAAATATTAAGATATGTGATTTGCCTTCTGGTTTGTAAAATTGCAAAATTGTTTGACACCACCCTCCGCATTCGGCTCTACACTTTGCTAATTTAGGATATGTATTATCACGAGGACTTCTTTCACATGTTCCAATTGTGCATTTAAAAGTGGTTGTGTTGTAGTAATAATAAGTTTCCGAGGTTTTTCTCAAGCATGGTGTAGGTTGCGCAATACAGCCTGATTTCAGAGAAACAAAACATTTTTAAAATTTAATTTTAATGTTTAAAATCTGCTGTAATATTTTATAAGCTTTGATATTGAAGCATGAAAAACTTACCACGATCACAAGTCCGTGATGGATCTACAGGAATAATCTTTACTGCTTGGTTTAATCCCAAAATTAGGCAGTAAATATACAAATGAATCTTTGTGATGTACACAGGCGATTTGTATAATTTATGCATCGTGGATCTTGCCTTGTTTCTTCACACAATGTGGAAAATTATGTTTTTTTTCTTAGCTTAAAGAATTTTTATGTGCATTTATAATCGTCATGCTTAAATGGCATTTATTTATTTTATTGTGCAATTACCTTTTTATTGTGCACAAATTCTATTCGACATAATATTCTATAAGTTGCCGACTTTTAAGTGCTTTATGTCTATGCAGTTCGTGTCTATGCAAGAAAAGTGTAAAAGAAGTGTATGTGTAAAACTTGTATATTATATTATATTTGTCTATCGGCGAATTTTAATCTAACAAATTGTTAAATTGTACGCCGTTTTAGAAATCAGTAACGTTGTTACGATACTTAATAAAACCTGGTACTAGTGAAACGGGTGTAAAGAAGTAGCGCCATCTACAATATATTTTGGCAAAAGTGTACGGACAGACGAATAGACAGACATACAGACAGCAAAAAATTTCTATGTATAAAGTAGTTACAACTATTTAGTGTTTATTACGATGGTAATAATATAATACATTTAAACACAAACCCTAAGTGATTTTTGACGTAACATTTTAAAGAACGCTTGAATTTCTATATTCTCATTCCACAGCAATATGTCATCAATAATACAATACAACATTAAAAAATCATTAAATCATCAATCACATTAAATCTAGTAAAATTGTGTTAATGCTGTACAATCAACTATTTTCATTTAAATCTACAATCCAAAAGTAAATTCAATCACATAAATAACTAATTAGTGAGTCAGTTAATATTATTATAAATTTTTCTAAGAAGGAGCATACTAAATATTACAACCTAATCATTATTATTATACTTCATTATTATTTTGATAACTTCATCATTTGCATGTTATTTGCCATTGTCCATCTGCAATTTCTACATGCTTGCCCCAAGTAAAAACATAGCGTCTTTCTCTGTCAAATTGACTTTTCGAAGCATAGAGAAATTCACCCGTGGCTGCATGTTGGATAACGAAAAGGTCGTTTCGTGGCTCCACTTTCCAGATGTATTGAAAACTATGCATGTATTTAGATTTGTCCCCTCCGTTTAGAATTCCAGCAAGTCTTTGTCTAGACCCTTCAAAGGAAATATTATCAGAAGATGCCCCGGAAACCACATCCCGTCTATCTGGATCGTAAAAGCGAGGTGGATACATGACTGCCAAGTATTCATCCCAAAGAATATTTCTGAGCATGAAATAAGAATTGCCAAGATGAATAAACTCCCAATTTCCTTCCTTGACTTGATTACCACCCGGAATCCATGTCAGTGCTCGACGATACCCTTCCCAGGCCAGACGAGAAGTTGTCACGTATAAATACTCGTTCCAAAAAGTATTCTTGACTGTACAACTTTGATTCTTTTTTGTGAACTGATTAACCGAAGGAGGAATGGATGCTTTCAAATATTTAAAATGAGATTCCATTTTCGGGTATTTTTCTGATGCCTCTTGAATCCCGTAGGACAAAACAATCAATTGGGAACTATTTGTTAAACCGTTTTGAATTATTTCATTTAAGAGAAAATTAAATCCGTAAATAACATCCAAAGGCTGGGAGAATCCACTGGTTAGCTTGAATATATCATCCAAATTGAAGAATATGTTCTGAAAGGCTGTACTAATTATTTCAGACACGTGGTTTTCAAAAAATCGTGGATTTTTTTCGTTATCTTTCATTAATTCATAGATGTTCTTAAATTCGCTTGAACGAATTTCGTTGACCAGGTCTGAGAGAATATCTTTTTCAAACGGTTTCATTTTTTCCTGTAAAGCGAGAATTTTCTCTTTTTCGACATTATCAGAGTTGCCCAATTTTGTGGAATAATTTTGTAAGTGGTAATAAAATGTTAGAGTTTGATGACTTCTTAAATGTGGGTGGTAGGACATTTCTTCAAATAATGTATCGTAAATGTCAGGAATGGTAACGTTACTGGAAATGGATACACTATTTTCAACGTTGTCCACGAAATTCAATACTTTATTCACATTTGCTACATTGTTGGAATACACATCTGCGACAAAGCTTTTCAATGTAAATTGGCCAATGTTGTGAGTTAAAACGAAGTTTCCTAAATTTGTTATGAACTCCGAAGTTTCAATTTCGCGCACACTTTTTTCAAAGAAAGCAAATATTTTATTACAAGCGTTGTTAACTTCAAACTGGGATAGAGAATTCCATTTTCTGTTGACAAATCTGCTTTTAAAATCAGTAATTTTCTGAAAACCTTTTACGATTTGTAGCTTAATATCGACCAAAGTCAATAATGGGAATATTTGGTCTTCAGAGCTTAATAATTGATTTCGCGCAATAATTTGAAAATTGTCTACAATAGTGGTGATAGCGTCCTTCAATTCGAAAATCATTATTGCGTCATTGGCACAAAATTCTTCTGAAACGTCATAATTTATAGTAGCATAATCTTCTTCTGCAAGGATTGAGCGAGGATTAGAATCAAGATCAAAAACATAGTTTTTAATAACAATTGCACTGGCTCCATCTTCAGGAACATCTTTATTCTTGATAAACGATGTGGCCGAGGTTAGTTCAAAAGAATCGTTTTCACTCACAGACGGGCTGGGTATTTCTATTTCGGAATTATCGCTATGGTCCACAAACGAACTGGGTGTTTTATTCTTAGTACTGCTTCGACCCATTTTTTCAAAAACGGCAGTATTCGAACCCTCAAACGCTTTATCAAGTTGTATCAGTGCTTCAGATGTAGTTGAACACATTCCAAAATTTCTAACATGACCATCTGAACTGGTGTAAAATACCGTATGACAATCGTTTAAATGGTGTATCACAAAAATTACGATAATAATAATGACAGACTTCATGTTGTACGATGCACTTTTTAACCAGTTTGGTAGTATAATATAATTCACTTCTAATTGTTAACACTTATTGGGTTTGAGAAGTTTATTTCAAACTACAACATGATCTTCAGAGTATTATTTTATTATTTGGTGGCATTGGTGGTTCATTTTTAATAATATGGTTTGGAATAATAATTGACATAGCGTCGTCGTTGAATGAGTGTTAAATCTTAAATGTTTTGTCGTTTGGCATTTGCCGAAATATTTACATTCAAAACACAACCTTCAATAAATATATAATAAGTAGCGCTTTTCTATATTTACAATTAGTCGAATTGATGTAGTTTAAATTAAATAATTGATGTACTATAATTTAAAGAAAAAAAAATTTGTTTAACTTTATTTTGAAAAACGCTTTAGACAATTTTGTAAAAATTAATTGTATGTTTTGCTAGCACTGTATAAATCTCAAATTTTTATTTGTGTAGATGTGTTGCTGGTTATTACTACAACTGAAAATTATATGTAGATTCTCCAAGCCAAAAATATGTCACGATCTTGTAGATCAGAGGCACTGTAATGATCTAAGCGTTTTAAATAGTCTTAAATAATTGAAGTAGGTATCAATGACATTAACGGCCTTATATGACTTAATACATGCATATATACCTAGGTGCTTTTATACATACAGTTTCCAACAGAAATCAGGATAATTGTTTATTTATTCTCTAGGATGCAATTATAAAAGTGTGTAACCTTCAATGTTAATAATGTCAATGACCTGAGTACCTAGCAATGTATTAAGTCCAATAATGTTGCTGTGGTACATATTAATAATGTATATAATACAGCGTGATCCATCGACACTGTAAAAGGGAAAATACATTGGCTGGATAAAGCCTTAGTTAGACTTGTCTCACCAAGGTCATACATCATTTTTAAATAAACCACTATACATATCTTGTAGAGAATCGTTTTACGCATTTAATAAGCAACGACACTATGTGGTTACGTAACATTATGTACGCTTAAAGCGTTTTTGCAAAAATCCTGTATATACTATAAAAACTCACTTAAAGATGATTTGCGCCATAGCGCTTTAAGCGCACATAATAATGTTGCGCAACCACATTATGTTGTTGCTCATTAGATGCGCAAAACGATTTTCTACAAGATATGTATAGTGGTTTATTTAAAAATGAACCATGACCTTTTTGAGACAGGTCTAACTAAGGCTTTATCCAGCACATGTATTTTCCCTATTACAGTGTAGATGGATCACGCTGTATATTATGTAGGTAGATGGTAAAATATTTCTACCAAATAAAAATTATTGAAGGTTGCAATAACTGACGGAATTTTTTATACTGTATACATTCAAAGTAGCAAAAAGGATTGCAAAACCATCTTTATTATCTCATTTAACCTTTGGCTGCTTCAAAGATATAATTTTCTGTCGTCAATCACCCAGGTATGGTTTCGTACGTGATTTTAATCAGTTTAATAAAAATACACCACTATGATTTTAACACTTATAATATATCGTGGGATTCATGGCAAAAAGAGATATCAGAAATTTTTGAGAATGTCAAAATGCGTTAACTGAAAATTCCACGAATGGCAAAAGGAACGGGTGACATTGACATTACAAGAAATTAATGACATCTTCAACTTGAGCGGGTGTCTCATTTCTGCATATAGCCCACGATATATAATATCAACTGACATTAAATATTGAATAATATTTTTATAACATTGCAATCCGTCTATGCAAAAATGAACTGAACGGCGAATATTATAATGAAATATGTGTTATCTTGTTGCACTGACAGTGATTTAATAGTTGAACTTTTGAATATTATGTTAAACTTCACTTTCCTTGATATGTTACCACTACAACATAGCAAAATTATTATTTCAGGTAATGTAAAGTGAGCAGCAGTGAATACTGAATATAAGAAAGGTTGTTTTCTAATAAATATTGAGATCAGTATTCAGAGGTTATATAAAGACATTGTGTTGTACGCCATTAAAAGTGTGCTTTAAATTGTATACACTCAATACATGCAAATAAACTACATTTCTGTTCAATTTTTTCAACAGACTTCAAAGCAACTATTTAGAAACAGTTTAATAAAAGTAAAAACTACAAATATTTGAAGTTGCGTTGAAATCTGTTGGAAAGGTTTTGTAGAAATGCATTGTATTACAACAAATGGCGAGAAATTTAAAAAATGCGACAATTTGCATCTCTGAAGGTCATTAAAATGTTTTAATCAGTTGCATTGAAATTCGCATATAAAATTGGGTCCGAAACATGACTTCGATGTTTTACGTTGTTGTGCTAGTGTGTGCCACTAATATATATTCGTACAAAACTTGGGACTTCTATTACTTACACCAGTACTAGAAGTCCCAAGTTTCCTCCGAATCGTGCTCTCTCTAGCTCTGGTAGCCGCTAACTTCACGTGGAAAATCCCTCATGATTACCTTGGGCCATGAAATTTATTACATATGAGATATGACATACCTAGTACAATATCATGATATTTGTATTCTTGAAAATTGTAGCGGATCCCCCCCCTCATGCAGATGCATCCAGAAAGATAAAGAGTGTTATTTTTATAGATGGGTATTGTTATGTAGATTTATAACCAGAATTAGCTTATTGTTAGTGGACAATTATATATACTACATTTTAATCACAAAAAGATTAAGCCGAATTTCAAAACAACATTTTAAAGAGGGCCTTATTTATATTCACTTACACAACAATATATCAACTACAATAAAATACAACAGTAAAAACTGACATAGTCTAGCAAAATTAAAGTGATAATGGATAATAAACTCGAACTATTAAAATTATTTGCTGCTATATCTACGATCCGAAACTAAAGTCAACCCCATAACTGAATAATATACTGTTGCAAAGAAGGAACATGCTAAATAATAAAACCCTAAGCAGTAATATTATACTGTTTTATAATTTTTATGACAATTTTTTTATATTTTGATATTTAAATATATTTTATTTGATATTTTATTTGATATTTTAATTTTAATTAAATTAAAATAAATATATTTTATTTTTTATGACCTAGGGGGAGAAATCATTTATTTAATGATCACTGCCATAAACAAAATATGGTAGCCCTTTTGGACTCAGTATACTTAAC
>JAQFYB010004651.1:0-15753 GCA_034694085.1 Pogonognathellus longicornis
GGTTCGTATTCACTCCCCGATCACATTCTTTAATCATAACTCTTTTAAATATAACGCAATCATCCTTCTGCATTATAATGTGTTCAATATCTTCAGGGTTGAAAGTGTGTTTTAACCACAATGTCAGTAACTTGGTAAAACCCTGGTAAGACAGGCTGGTAGGAACATAGTTATCAGTGGTGCAAACTGTCAAAACATCTGGGTGTGGTGCCTATAACACCAAAGCGTGAATTTAATTCAGTCAGTCCAATGTATTAAAATTACCATACATCCTGCAACCCATTACCCCAATCATTTTTCCAAATATTTCGATTAAAATCAATTCGTGGTGAAAAGTGAAAATTGAAAAATAAGAATTAGAGGTGGTACAAACCTATGAGTGGCATTTGACAATAGCATAGTAAATTGTAGATTACAATGTAAAGATCTCATTGTTCAATAATAAATACAATTTCATGCTCTAAATTCTTTTACTAAAAGTAATACACAACACACCACACCCTGTCCTTTGGACGGCTTTTACCAGTTTCTAGGGGTTTTTACTAGTTTTGCCTCATGGCAGGCAAAAAGGTTTTCTGCCAGCATATACCCAACCCTGCTTTCTCTACAGATTTTTTCTTGCTTACAATATTACAATATTGTATCATATATAATATAGATAGGAGACTTTTTATACCTCGGACATAATTAAAATTAATTAATTTAAAGTAAAGTATGACCTCCCGTTAAACATTTAAACATAACATCACATTTTGATTCAGTTGTAGTATTAAACCTGAAGAAGATAGTATTTTAACTATCGAAAGATTGTTTTAAGGTTAAATAAAGCCATCATTTTAATTTAAATAATGTCTACCTCGTGTATCACAAATAATGCACATAGTTAAGAGTATTGTATGTTATATAATTTGCATTTATTTTTAAATACATTTTAAAAACACCAGCATTAGACAATGATAAATAAATTGTCACGTTTGATAATACCACCCGTGTCAATTAAACTAATTGGATAGTTCAATTACTATAAAAATTAACTTGTAAATAAAATTAAATACGTTACCTGAATATAAGAAGTATAGCCACCAACATAGTGACATTGATAGAAAGAGGGGCGCACGGAATGGCTTGGAATTCGTTCGACCCAGAAAATCCCCCAAACTTTAATATGTGATTGCTACATGCCTCCTGACCTAGTTTGAGTAGGGAAGGAAGACCCGATGACCCCCAGGTCACCCAGTTCTATAGGGTCAAACTTTGTATTTTTGTCATTTTTTTAGGTATATATGGCTGTAATTTAAAAAATATAGGTCAAAACAGGTAGAAATGGGGTATCAATCGACTCCTAATGACCTGAAGAACAGTTTAAAAATGCTAAATCTACACTACCCCCATTTGGAGAACCCATCTCAATTTACCTCCTGAGGAAAAAATTGCAAAAAAGTGAATTTGAAATGGGTTATTCGTATGTATTACTATCTGAAACCACTACTACAATTAAATTACATTTCGGGGTCAAAAGTGACGTATTAGGTGTATTACTGTATGTGAATCCTCCAAAAAAGTAGATAATGTCAATTGAGGGATTCTCATAATACACCACTTTTGACCCCTAAATGATGTCAGTCGATGGCATCGACAGCTCATCGTATCGATAGATCCTCGTATCGGCAACGTATCCTATCGATAAATGCTTGTCGATGAATCGATAATCAGCTCTACCTAAAATGCATCAAATTTTGGGGTTTTTTGTGGGAATTAGAGGGTGGGGGTGAATTGCCCGTTTACCCATCCCCTGAATACGGGCATATAAATGTGTATGTGTACGAAGAGAAAGTAACAGCAGCATTCGGGAGACATCTTGAGATGAGAAGCGGAGAAGATGAGGTGAGCAGAGAAGAGTAATCGTAAGACAAAACGCGTTGTCTCAGTTTGCTGCCTCTCTTTCTCTCAGAATTTGCTATACCATACACCATTGACCATATACAACACACAGACACACTTGTACAGCTAGAAGATAAAGCAGCTCTACCACACACAACCTTAGAATATTGATCGTCTTGGCTACGTCACCGATCGATAAAAATTCTGTTGCGGATGACTTGCTTACTTTCAGTGAGGAGTATTGAGTATGTTATATAAAAATAAGTTTTGAATCTTACATTTTATATATTGTGCGATTTGTGGTCCCCTGAAATTATTACATTGAAGCTTATTTGAACAACCTCTTGGGCATTTCAATCCGTTAAATAACGAGTATTGGAAGCAAGTGAACGACAAATAAACAAATTATATTTACATAAGTATTCAGTAACATCATTATTGCAGAATTTGTACAAACTATGGAAGCCAGCAGAAAACGTACACATTTTTATCCGCTATAATTATACCTTTCCATTGCAGAATCTATTACGTGACAGGTAAAAAATATCTTCCCCAATTAAATCTGAATTTTTGAACAAGATGATACACTGCAAATTGCAATAATATTTTAAAAGGGAAAATTAACGAAATAATTTCATTTCGTACTGATGTGTGCCCAAATTTATTCATCTGGTCAGAATTTTCAACATATTTCTATTATATTGGCAGTTAAGCATAGGCGTAGCCAGGATTTGGTTTCGGGGAGTGGGGCGCACATGGGGCGCAAACACATGAGGTATATGAAGAATTTGAGCAAATTGTTGCAAAAACGAGTATAAAATACAAAAAAATCGCGAAAGTAACACCAAATTTTTTTACTCTTTCAGAGCAAAAATGTCTATTTTTTCGGATTTCGGGGGGAGGGGGAATTGCCCGCCAATGACAGATAGTATATATCATCAAATGTTTTCAACTATATGAATATATATAAATATGATAAAATATTTCAACATTGTAAACAAGCAAAAACTATTTTCCTCCTTTGTTTATCATTACTCTATTTATATGATCATATGAGCTCTAAATCACGGTGAAAGACTCAACCGTCTGGATTGGGTTGATGTGTTGCCTTTTGCATTCACCTATAAACGCACAGCTTTCAACTACTCAAAACTCACTCCAATACCGCTACCGATTAGTTTGGATTGATGTGTTGCTTTTTGTATTCACCTAGACGTACAACTTTCACTTACTCAAAATTCACTCCATTTACTCTTCAGTCAACAGTTGCGCAGGGGGGCTTAGAGCGTTAAGCCCCTCCAAATTTTTGTGCTTTACACTAGATGAAATCAGGTTTCTCCTAAAAAAAAGAGGTTATTTTGACTTAAATGACAGACGTTTTCTCGCTACACGCGAATTTAATATATTTTATGTTGATTTTGAGCCAAATTTGCCAAATGTGTTCTCGCTACGCGCTATTTGTGTAGATTTTGGCTCCAAATTGCTCAATTTTAACACACTACGGTGAGAATTTTATTCATTTTATACTGAAATTTGACAAAAATTTGGCGCTGCGCGGGAAAAATGACGTATTTGACTATGTCTATTCTTAAGCCCCTCCCAAATGTGTGACCTGGATGCGCCACTGATATTCAGAGCATACAAATGCAATGTAGGGATTTCGAGCATAGGTCAATATATTTATGTCGTTTAATTTAGTACGTATGTTTAGGAAATGTATGAATATATCAATATATGTATGAATGGAGTACAATTACTCCTCAATATTTTGTTAACCTAGCTTTATGAATAATTAAAATACTAAAAAACAAATTTGAATAATTAAACTACTAAATAAAAACGGTGACAATATAAATTCTGAAAAGGATGTTTATTGATTACAAAAATGTGCTGCTACAACACCTACTGGTGCTAGAAAAGCGCCGAGTTCGTCTGCTCCTTGGCTCTCAGCTAATTTTAAAATTTCTGGATTGAAATTAGCCATGCCTGCTTGGGCCATTGCCTGCCACTGGGCGATGCAGTCGTCACTGCAGACACGTTCCGGGCAAACACATATTTCAAATGATATCAAATACGTTAGTGGATTTGAATGTGAAAAAGTAAGGGAGGTTGGTATGTTGGCCTTATTATTTTGCATTCACTTCCGCTAGATTCCGTTTGTGTGGATTTATTCACAATGTTGTTAATGCCTGAATTCTGTGATGGGCTCGTTGTAAGTATTGTTTAGTAGATTCAGGGCCGGTTTTAGACCTGGGCAACCCGGGCGACTGCCCGGGGCCCCGCGCTCAAGGGGCCCCGCGCGGGGCACTTTGAGTACAAATTTAAATTAACTTAATGAAATTTAAGTCCATTTTTGTTATCGTGTATTCATGTATTTGTAATGCATAAATAATTAAATGACAAATCTTTTTAACCTATACTATTCTGACCTAATTTTTCAACATGCCAATATATTTCTGCGTAAAGTGTGACACAACTAGCCCGGGGCCCCGCAAAACCTAAGACCGGCACTGAGTAGGTTCATACTAAAGAGCAGAGTATGTTTACAATTCTTTGGTTTTTTTGATGTAGTGAAACGCCAACTCTATTTGTAACAGTAATGTCGTATTATTGTTTGCCTTTGACCATTCCGATGAAAATAAATAACAAAACAACAAGTAGTACAATAATAATTCACACATGCTGTATAGCCGTAGGGTATTTGGGCATGTGCCCTCATCTGAAATACAATGATTAGATTATATTAGAGGGTTTATTACTCAGTATAGTTTCCTTGATTTCCTGAGTTCCATTTTGGATAAATATTGCGACGAGCAAAGCGCCATTCACAAATGTGGTGATTGTACACAATAATTGAATTTACACCTGTGGGATATTATTGTTATTCGGCTACTTGCATGTCATATTTACCAACAACAACCCACAATTTGTCTGAAGTCTCAATTTTACTCTATGCGCTCTACGGCTCACATGTATTTAGATGGAAAATTAGACAAAAATGAAATTTCTAAAATCCTGTTTTTAATATTTCGACAATTTTATTTCTACATTGGTAAATTCAACAAATTTATACGACCTGGAAAGTCGTAAAAAAGCTCATTTCAAAGAGCCAACAATTACCCAATGGGCATGTAGCCGCTTTTTCTACATTTTGGGGATTAAGCACGAAACATCATTTCTTTAGCCCCCGCAATGTATCTACCTACTGAATTTTTTTTTCAAAAATAAATTTTGGGCACATAGAAATAGAAAATCAAAATTTTCTCTTAATTCCAAGCGCTCTAGCCAGAAAACTAATCTTTTATGTCCAACCATCCCCAATAATTCATGTTGTACCGTTTTCCCAAAAACAGGCTTTTATTGTTATGTGCAACCTCACCCTCTCTGCTATTCATAGTGCTGACGGACAGGGCCGTAACTAGGATTTATGTATGGGGGGTGCTTGATATAACACGAGGTTTGGATAAAATTACAATATTTAGAATTTTGTATTACCAATACTAAAATCATTTTTATTGAAGTGGTTATTTATTTTTTATTAGTATATTGCGATAATTATATTGATACAATCACAAATTGGTAACTGTAAAAAGGCCGTCGCTGAATAACATTTGTGTCAATTTCATTAATTGAGAAAATGCCAATAATATCTAGGGTAAGCCGCAATAATCTGGGAGGTGCTTAAGCACCCTCAGCAACCTTAGGGGTTACGGCCCTGCTGACGGATATGGTACAGGATATAGGTTCATTTTTCATTAGTAGTATTTATGATGTAATACAAGCATATTATACAAGGGTCATTATTATTACTTCATTGTTATTATTCGTAGCTGCAGCCGTTGTTCCAGTTCCGTTGGTAGAATTTATACAGTCATGAAAATGATTTCCAAAGTGTGCGTCGCATGTTTTTTCTTGTGCTGTGTTTTGAGTTGGGAAAGGTAATATAGTGCTGTTAAATATTAATTTAAATATATATTACAAATTGCTGTCCATGTATTATTCTGTTACATAAACAGCAAATATTTTATAACGTTTCTGATGTATTTTGACAATATTTTTATAGTTTTATTAACAATTGTAATTTACAGCTCGTATGTTTTGGGTCTTTCGAAGCAAGAGAGGGAACAAGAAATTCTTTCGAAGCTACTTGATAAATCACGTTACAATAAAAGAGCGCGTCCAAGTGGAAAAGATGACAAAGGTGTTTCCAATCATATTTTGTTTTTCAGAATATATTTATATCTTTGTTTGAAATGTATGGAAATGGTTTTATTAAAGAAAATGTTGAAATAATAAAACGTGATTTTGGATGACAGGGCCAACTAATGTCACTGTCAATTTATACGTACGGTCTATTGACAATGTGGATGATGATAAAATGGTAATTTTGATCATAATATATTATAATCCCCATTCTGGGTGTATTATATATTACGTCATTAATTTGGCAAATGGTCTTAGGAGTATGGGGTTCAATTAACTTTACGGCAACAGTGGAATGACAAACGATTGCAGTACGACCAATTCGGTAAGATACATAGTTAGATTTTCAATGTTTCTCATTTTCAGATTAAACAAATTGGTAGTACCAGGTCATATTTTATTATTATAGTCTTTCCATTAGTTTGCATAATGAAATGGGTTTAATGTTTAACTAAACCAAATTCTAAGCAATTAAACTGACATACAGATTTTTAAAGCCATACAATTTACCAATACCACATTTTAAAGTTAACTTAAAATTGTATTTGTAGTTTTTTATTGGTAAGAATTTCTTTAATGGGGCAGTAGCAGTGCCGTTAAAGTGCTACACTTGCAACAATACTACATCCAATTAATGCTAATCAAAATAGAAAAAGTACTATTTGAATTAATTGAAAATAGTCACTTATTACACCAGGCACGTACCCAGAGGGGGTGCACAGGGTGCACGTGCACCCCCCAGAATGCGTTTAATATATAAAAAATTGCTTATTTTACCATAAAAGTTGAAAAAATTAGAAAAAAGTTCGCGCTACGCGCAAATATTATACTTTTTCAGTTGGATTGGACATAATTCAAAGCGCTGTATGCAGTCAATTGTTCCTCATATTAGAATTTTGCTTTACCATTAATTACTTTCTGTAAAAAACCGTGCTGTGCACCCCCCAGCTTACGATCCTGGGTACGTGCCTGCATTACACATAGAATCAATACAAGAATAATTGAAACATTCGATATCTGAAGTAGTACTTCTTCAGTAATAGCCACCTGATTTTCTAGTACTAGAGTTCAAATGTTTCATAAAAATAGAGAGGGATATTTACACTTCTTTCGTCCAGGATTAAAGTCGTACTATGAGAAACACTTATAACCGCAAATGAAGTCAGGTACATCGTAGCAGATTATTTGTTTTTTTTTTGTAATTTTAGTTTCTGCCTTATACAATAGTTTATGGGTAGTTCTAAAAATAAGTAGGACATTCATTTGTTTATATGTCGAATATTTTAGTTTAAAACATCATGTCAGTCATAAACTTCTTTATAGTATCATACCTTCGTAGCATGAATACTTTAACAGCAGTTTATGTCATGCAAACCTTCATTCTGATCAGCGATGAAAAATTTTCGGTAGCACACTAGCAATGCTACCGGGGAAATTTGGAAATTTAGCCCCCCCCCCCTGCGGGGCGGGGCTTCCCCAGGGAAATCTCGATTGTGGGTGGGGCTTCCCCAGGGAAATCCGGATTGTGGGCGGGGCTTCTCCAGGGAAATCCGGATTGTGGGCGGGGCTTCCCTAGGGAAATCGAAAAATTTGCCCCGCCCCCGCAGGGGGCGGGGCTCGTGCTACCGTGGAAATTTTGAAAATTGCATCCCTGATTCTGATTAGCCGATTATATACTATATGTATCACTGTTAAATTACAGGCTGTCACAAATGCAAGACTTGTAGGATTTTTGAAAGTAATTAAATCGTTATATGGACAATAAATGTGTTTATGTAGTTCATAAGTGGTTTTGATTTAAGCTCTCTACGACAAATCTACGAATTATTTGTCATTATATCAATGCATTATGTATAGCTACTGAAGAAATGATTCTGTTATCAAATATTCACTTTAGCTTTTATTTTTTGCAGCGCCTGAATTTAAATATTTAACTTTAGCGGACATTTCACAAGTTTGGATTCCTGATTTATTTTTCTCTAATGAAAAAACTGCGCATGAACATAAATTAATGAAACCTAATCATTACCTAAGAATTTTCCCTGACGGAGAAGTTCAATACAGTACTAGGTTGGACTGTTATAATATCCTAATCGCAATAAAAAATTATACCGCTGTTATAACCCTTTTCTTGATTGTTAATTATTGATAAAGAATTATTGTTTTGGCAGAATCACGTTGACTCTAAGTTGTCCCATGATATTGAAACGAATTCCGGTTGACTCACAAACTTGCAGTATTCGGATTGCTAGTTGTAAGTCATTTTCAATTAAAATTACTTCATTTGAAGACATTTTCCATGATTTGGCATTTAATTTTTTGTAAATTCAAATAGTTCTAGTAAAGATAGAACTTTAAACTTTAATGTTGGATTGACATTTTACATAAATAAGTTTTTTTAAATTCAAAGTTTAAATCAAATTTTAAATACATTTGTAATATTCAATTTTTCTTTCAAATTTTAAATACATTTCTAATATTCCATTCTTCTTTCAAACATTAAATACATTTCTAATATTCTATTCTTCTATCAAAGTTTAAAAACCTACATATTTTGATCCATTTATAAATTTATTATGTTTTATAACCTTCAATTTTAAAGAAAAATTGTAATGAAATTGCCTTTTAAATAAATCTAATGTTGAAATGAAATTTTTAATAAAAACATTTTTAAAATTCAATGTTAAAATGAAATTTTAAATAAATGATTCAATTTAAATACAATGACGTATAAACAATTTTATAAACTTCCATGTTTAAATGAAATTCTAAATAACGTTTTAAAATTGGATGAAATCTTTGCAGACGGCTTCACTACTGAAGACATAATTTTCAAATGGAAAGCATACGATCCAGTTCAAGTAACATCTGACCTTCATATACGAAAGTTTGCTCTTGAAGAGTTTACAACGGACTACTGTGATTCTCAAACGAATACAGGTACATCACTGTTTAATTTTTGGAAATTGCTCATTTTGTCCGTTACTTATTATCAAGGCACGGATATTTATTTAAAAAAATGTTCCATATACATTAAGCTACAAAGGCAAGCTTTTATATCTTTACGTTTCATACCAAGAGGACTCTAAAAACGAAGTTTGAAGAAAAATATTTGTCAATATTTCAAGAATTCGTAAATATAAATATTGTTTTAAATATTTCGGCATTTCAATATTTTTTTATAAATATTTTGGCCGATTTCGAAACATAATCAATTATTTTCGTAGTTTGCTTGTAAACTGAAGCAATTATAGTATAAATGTAGAGAAGGAGGCTATCTTGAATGGTTTATATTCAAAAATCGTGGTTTAAACAGTGTAATGGGTTGCGAGATATACAAAATACTATTATATTTACGCATGTCATTAACCATGTGGGGTAGAACTATACCCAGGATATTTTTAATTATTAAAACAGGAAATATTGCGCCTTTGATTAATAATTGCTCGTACTTCCATTTAATGGAACTCAAACGATTTTCAATTCTGAAAAAAAATTATTTCAATCAAAAAAGAGTTTTTTGACGATTTCCACTACAGGTGAAATTAATTCTACACATTATACTGATTATTACCATCAGATCTTTCAATATACAAGTCATGCCACAGGATTAGTTAATACGAAAACTGTATTGTATTGATGAAATAGGCCTAACTGAATGTTTCTGAATAAAAAAATTGAATTTTTTTAAAAATAAATTGAGTTTATGTATAATTTTAGGCCAAAAAGTCGATTTTCGAGCCCGAATTTTTAAATATATTTTTAAATATTTCGTAGGTTTTTAGTAAATATATATGTAAATATTTCGACATAATAAATACATAAATATCCGTGCTTTGCTTAATATACAACCAGAGTAATATTTGTAATTCCCGTTTTATTGATTTAAAATAGGAATTTATAGCTGCCTCCGTGTTGACTTTTTACTTCGAAGAGATTTCAATCCCTCTTTATTTTATATTCCTACAACTATGATGGTCATTGTTGCTTGGCTGGGTTCCTGGTTAGACAGAAAAGCAGTCACTGCAAGAATTTTGGTCTGTTTGTCAACTCTGTTCGTCCTGGCTCTTGAAACTAGTCGTTTTATCTCGAGCTTTCCTACAGTTCACTATGCGAAATCGATTGACAATTGGATTGGATGGACTCATATCTTTGTTTTTGCCTGCTTTGTTGAATTCATTGTGGTGAATTATCTCTCAGGACGGGAGGATGAGGAGAAAGCCGACAATTCAATCATTACAGCTAAAGAATTACCAAATAATGAAACAGCTTCGTTAAATGATGAACATTTGAATTATGAAATTCAACAGGCAAACAAAAATATTAGACAGACTGCTGAAAACGTATCGAAAATGCCTCGATGTCGATGCAAATCTCAGATAGTCGATACGATTTTCAGGATTGGATTTCCCATATTATATGTAATTTTTCTAATCATTTATGCTTATTGTTAATTACATTATTTTTTTTTCAAACAGCATACCATTGAAACGATTGTCTTATAATTAACTAGTACTTTTATTTAATAATGACATTTAGGTCTATATATCAAGTATATTATGTAGTTTACACATGCAAATTTGGTTTTATCCGAGAAAAAAATTAAAATATTACTTTGATACATGTGTACAAATCAGGTATATTATCGTACCATGCCCGTATTTAGGGGGTGGGCAATAAGGTAATTACCCTCCCCCCTTTGAAATCCCCAAAAAAGGCATTTTGCCCTGAAAGTAAAAAAATCGCCAAATTTTTCAGCATAATTTTCTGATATATAAAATACTATTGTTATTTATTTCATTCACATTAACTTTTCGAAAACCAATATCTCACGAACCCAGAGGAGTTAAGAGATGCAGTGAATATTAATGGAAAGATGAATGTGTCATACTAGCATGACAAGCAAAACGGCGTAACAAATATGTTCAATAACTTCAGGTTTAAAGGGTGTTTTAACCACAATGTCAGAAACTTAGTAAAAACCATGGAAAAACTGTTGCTAGAAACCTAGTTATTAGTGGTACAAACTATCAAAACATCTTGGATGTGATGCTATCAAATAAAAGCGTGAGTTTAATTCAGTCAGGCCAATGTTCTTAAAATTAACCTGCAACCAATTACCCTAATTTTTTTGTTCAAATATTTTGATTAAAATCTAGTCATGCTGAAAAGTGAATTTAAGAAATGGAGGTAGTAGAAACCTAATAGGGGTATTTGCAAATACAATAATGAATTTTAGATTCAAATGCAAAGATCTCATTGTTGAATAATAAGTACAATTTCATGCTTTAAACTCCTATTAAAAGTAATACACACTACTACACTAGGCACTAGGTGTTTTGGACGGTTTAGCCGCCTGGCAGTCGAAAAGGTTTGCTGCCAACAAAAACCAAACCCTGCTTTCTCTATAGATTTTTATTGCAAATAAATTATAAAAACATTGTCACGTTAATTATAAAAACATTGTCACGTTTGACAATCATCCCACCTGTATCATTTGAACTAATTGGAGAGTTCAATTTCTATAAAAATTGACTTTTAAATATACTTACGTTACCTGTTTATATATTATCGATTATAGCTACCAAAATATTAACATAGATAGATATTTTACCTTAAAACAACATAAATAATAATAAAATTATGTAATTCTTCTTGCAATTTATGGAAATAAATAAAATGGGAAATAATGTCCCAATTGCTGTGGATCTCCTCTACTACAAATTTGAAGCATCATTTATTTGCAAGTTCAAATAAAGTTAAAAAAGTTGACCTACAAATGTTTTTGTGTTCCTATTGTCCTATTGACAGAGATATATGTACAATGTCTCATAAATTAGCAGCTCCACATGTTGTAAGTAGTCTCCTTTGATGTTGAGAGTTCAACTGATTACTTTGGTTAATGTTTCTTTTTCAATCAAATGACTCTGTTATAAGAACTATATTATTTGTATCATTGCTATAGACGAAGATTAAATCTCATGTAACAATATTTTTGCAACCATCAAGGTCATTTGACATTGGAAGGGAAATTTTATTCGATATGCCCGTGAACTTTACGTTTGACAATGCAATGAGAAATAATTTGAGCCGAATAATATTTTTTCATATTAAATGTGTAATAATAAACTTAAGTTAGGTTTTCTAATAGGGGAGGAAGGATCTAGTGGTATTTAATATTTAATGAGTTAAATGTGTAGTTGCTATTTGCTAACTAAGATCTTTTGTTTCGCCGCCGAGTTAGAAATTAGAACATTCCTGTTGTTGTGAAAAGGGATTTCCAGAGCTTAGATTCGCACATCTTATGGAGCTGGGTTACTATATTATATACTCAGTAGACCTTCCCTTGATTTCCTGAATTCCATTTTGAACTCCGCGTCCTTTTCTATCTTCATGTCTCTGTTTTGGATCTTTTGTTCATTGCCGTTTTGATTTACATAAATAGTAAAACGCATTGAATGTCACAAATAATAGAGAGTATGATTATTGTATATCCCAATTGCGCTTTGTCCAATTTGATATCTTCATGTAGTTTCCTACTTTGGTGAACAGTTTCTTCTCTTTGTAACTTGTAATATAAGTTCACGGTATCAAGCATTGATTGATTGTTATACACGTCTGCATAATTGAAATCGAATTTATTTGCAAAGTTGTTGGAAGACCCAAATAAGGATTTTATTGGATCTATAAAAGTTGAGACTCTCAACTTTTATGTAATATATAATTATATAAAGCGGAACACTCTCAACTTGAGAGTGTTCCGCTGTATATAATTTCACTTAAGCTCTATTTACATTGAATATTTGCTATCGTACATATCATTGTGACACCCAAATAGTGCATCAAAATATTGAAAGCATTCGCATTCACTATTTTCAGACAGCAGCTTGCGTCCATGTAGATCATGCGCACAGAATTAATTTCAGTTGAGTTTAGCAATTGAGTTGAGTTCAACAATTCACTCGCCAAATAAATTATTAAGAACATCAGAAGGCTTCAAAATTGCCAATCCACTGTTGAGTTACTCATGAGTAACTATTGCGCATGTCTCCAATCAGCATGCAGTACGGTAATAATTCACTGAGTTGAATATATTTGCGTGCAGTCTCCAATTGGGTTGCATAAGAGCATGCCATCCAAATATGCACGGTGTTTGGATATTTACATTAAATATTAGCTTGCATATTTGGGTGACACGCTCTGAAAATGTACGCTAAAATAGGGTTTTATTTAATGTATCGGAGCTCAGCAATCCCTACGTCGGTCATGATAACGTTGGTGATCCAGTAAGTAGAAAAGGCTTCATGTTGCTCTTCCATTACGATGCAATGCCCCTTTTCAATACAATGCTATCATTTTACTTTTCACATAGCCTCCCTGCTATTCATAGGTTCATTTTTAAGTAGTATTATTTATGATGTAATACTAGGATATTGTACAAATGTTATTATTCGTAGCTGCATCCGTTGTTCCAGTTTCGATGGTAGAATTTGTACAGTCATGAAAATGATATCCAAAGTGTGCGTCGCATGTATTTTCTTGTGCTGTGTTTTGAGTTAGGAAAGGTAATAGTGCTTTCGAATATCTGTATTAATTTAAATATATATTACAAATTGTTTTCCATGTATTATTCTGATATATAAACAGCAAATGTTTTATAACGTTTCTGATGTATTTTGACAATATTTTTATAGTTTTATTAACAATTGTAATTTACAGCTCGTATGTTTTGGGTCTTTCGGAACAAGAGTAGGAACAAGAAATTCTTTCGAAGCTACTTGATAAATCACGTTATAATAAAACAGCGCGTCCAAGTGAAATGTAGATGGGAAAGGTATATTCAGTCATATTTTATTTTTCCGAATGTATTTATATCTTTGCTTGCAATGTAAGGAAATGATTTGAGTAAAGAAAATTTTTAAATAATAAAACGTGATTTTGGATGACAGGGCCAACTAATGACACTGTCAATTTATACGTACGGTCTATTGACAAATTGGATGATGATAAAATGGTAATTTTGATCAAAATATTTTATAATCCCCATTCTGGGTATTAGTATTATTTATTACGTTATTAATTTGACAAATGCTTTTAGGAGTATGGGGTTCAATTAACTTTCCGGGAAAAGTGGCTTGACAAACGATTGCAGTACGACAACTACCATGGCTGTAAGATTATAAACCGATTTTATAATATATATTATTTATAATAGAGTTACTTTTTACTATTAGGTCTGCATATTATATCTTGGTAGCTTTAAATACCAGTAAATTCTATTCCGTCTCCATATTTAGACTTTCAATGTTTCTCATTTTCTGATTAAACAATTGGTACAACCTAATCATATTTCATTATTATAGTCTTTCCATAATGAAATGGGTTTGATGTTCAACTAAACCCAAGGCTGTATCTAGCGGCAGGGCACGTGCCCCCCCCCCCCGAAATCTCAAAAAAATAGGTTATTTTGGGCACGAAAGTGCCTTAAATCGCGAAATTTTTTGCGCTACGCGCAAATTGGATACTTTTTAGGCTGATTTTGGCTCAAATTAGCTAAAAAATAGCCATATATAATAACATTTTTACCTTGGTGCCCCCCCCCCGAAACCAAATCCTAGATACGGTCTTGACTAAACCAAATTCTAAGCACTTAAGTTTCATAGAGATATTTAAAGCGATACAGTTTACCAATATTTTTAAATTATTATAACCTATCCCATAGCCTGCGTTCTACGTGTTTTTGGAAAATTGTTAAATGCCATACGGCCCTGTATACATTTTAACCCTTGGAATAATTTGAGAATAACACTTTTTAAATTTAACTGAAAATTGTAATTTTCATTGGTTAGGATTTCTTTAATGGATACAATTGCAGTGCCGTTAAAGAGTACGAGCTGTTTAGCTCGTACTCTTTACATCTAATTAATGCTAATCAAAATAGAAAAAAAAATACTAATTGAATTAAATGAAATTAGTCAGTAGTTTTATTCATAGTATTTACATTGCGTTACTACGTTAAACTTTTTAAATGGATGACAGTGACGACTTCCGTTTCAATGCTTTAACATTGCAGGGTACGGTTGTGTATCTATGAAACTTATATCCCAGAACCACCTTTCGTTTATATGCTTTAACAAGGGAGAGTAAGGTTTTCCAATGTATAAGGATTCGAGTGATGATTGCTATAAGGATGAAACGCTATAGGTAGATACTTGTACAAGGTTTATGTTATACCAAACACCAAAATTTATGGGACGACCTCATATAGTCTTTATTTACAAATCAGTATGAAAAATCGACAATAAGGAACTATATTGATTGTAGTTCCTTTTGTCGACTTTTGCTACTGCAGCAAAAGTCGACGGAAAAAACGCAAGGAATATTAAGTTATGCGTTACGTTTACTCACGATTATTGATATCAAAAATTGAAACTACGACCTCACATGGTCTAGGTTTACACATCAGTATGAAAAATCTACAAAAATGAACTACTGATTGACATTTTTAGACTAAAGCATAAATCAAAACAATTTCGAGTCAAATTATGAATTTTCATTATCAATAATCATAGGCAGGCGTAAAGCAAAATGATTTATAATAGATCAACTAATATTCATGTTCAGCGTGCTGCAATACGCACTTTTTAGTAATCATGTAAAGTTGAACGG
>JAQFYB010004652.1:0-15753 GCA_034694085.1 Pogonognathellus longicornis
ATGGGATTGACCGTAGGATATTCTCCTGAGTTGTTTGTAACTGTCGATGATTTGATGAGACACAAAGAACAATACATGTAAAATCTGTACACTACAACTTTACACCTTCAAATTTTATTATGTACGTGCTAAAGCTCTAAAAGTAGGTAGACACAATGTTGACTACCAAATATTCTTGTACATCTTATTAAATTTTTACTTTTTCAATTACCTATTTTACCATATACTTAACTTGCAGTTACTCACCTACATGTATCTACAATGTGTAAAAACATGGGAGTAATATTTAATCATTGGCTAAAATATGTCGCATAATTTTTTTACGACAAAATATTTTAGCGATGAGGGAATCATAAAAGAATAGCGGATTGATGAGGAGGGTTTTAATATTTTGAACACATTCCTTAACTTAACTACACACGCTTTTAAGTGTATTTGATTCATCTCTTCATAGTTTTACTTTAAAATATTAGCTTGAAGCAACAGAGATAGTTTTTGATAAGAAAGTTTAATATTTATTATTGAAGTAGTCATAAAAAGGTGTGTCAGTTTCTTAGCTATCTCTAGATATTTATTTGACTGCTGCCGATAATTCAAATCAATAATATATCTCTCTATCTTTCCCTTACAGTACGTCTCTCTTGTTCTTTGCCTCCTAGTTCTTAAAATGAGAGAGTCTTTAGCTGTTTTTGGCTTTATTGTTTGTCCTGTCCCATATTATAGCACACTGTGTGTACCTGCATTGTCTACTGCTTACTATACGCTCGTTTATATGCAAATCCTAAATATTTTAAACGCAAGGTATGTTCAGTGCATTGTGTTTTGTGTTATTGAACAATTTATATTAAAACCCACGTAATAATACACAGACAATGTGATAAAGCAGTCCGCAAGCTGTCATGGCTTGTATTAATGGGATGGCCAATATATTGAAACCACTTTGAAACACCTACATTTTCGTATATACATGAATACATGTAGCGTAGCAAATGCATTACAGGTATATACTAGACTGTACTACTGAATAACTTAAACAAGACATTAATATCATAATTCTTTCAGTTCTATTGTAATATTCAATATTTAACTTACGTACCTAATTACTGTTTTATATACGCATATTCCACAATGTAGAATATAACCTATGCGGGTTATAATTATATTATTAGCGTGTCAGTGTATATGTTACTACTTGTACATTGGTAAACCACACATCATCAAACGTATCGCTCATGTATAAAATGTTAACAACACAGTCTCTTATTAACAGCCTACTTATACATTCATTAACATTGGGAAGAGTAGGTTTTTGCACTGTGTGCGATAATAAGCTGCCCAAATGAAGCAACTTTTCTATTGTGTGACTTTTGAAGGTTTTCAACTACTGTGTTCAACAGTTCACTTGAATTTGCGTCTTTCTCTCTGTCTATCCAACCCTTCCCTTCTCCGCCCAACAACGTCCCATCAAAATTTATCGTAAAAGTCACAGTCACAATTAATTATGTCTCTCACTCGCGTATTAATAACTGTTTTTCTCAACAGGAATTTGATCCGCGTACATTACGTATGCACCCGTAAATAAAAAATGACAGTAAAAAAATAAATTGACAAGTGCGCTTAATAATTGTTTTGAATTATGCAACAGTTGTACTTGTTTAGATATCGTAAAGTGCAGAGGATGTTGGGATTGAATTGAGAAAGGGAAGAATGTGCTTATTAGTCAAATATACTTACAGGCAGGATTTACTTTTGCATTGTATTATTGATTTGATTAAGTAGTGTAATTCAGAGAATTACGTATATTTTTCTAGTGTGGGTGAAGGATACACTTACGCTAGTACTCATGATAAGTACAGATAGGTACGATAACATGTAAATCCTATTGTGTTTACAAATTAAAATTTTAAAACGATATGTGTAGAATTTTAAGCTGTTGCGTTTAATCTTGATATACCTACAATTCCTCACAGTATACATACGCGCATAAACTCTCTATTGTATGTTGAGATCATCAGAACGAATAAAATCATAACAGTGCTAAAAGTCGTCTATCAATGTCACTCATAATCCCCAATAGTGTAAGATACGTGTGCTAAAAATTACAATCATGACATTTGTTGTGATTTATTTGAATTTTTCAAGATAATCAGTTGGGCATTTAATTTCATTGACGAATTAAGTAATTGGAGCAAAGCAGTATATTATCATGTCAATTATGTCATGACACTACACACGTCTCGCTCTAAAATATTTCAACCACGACCACAGCCACTCTGTTCATTGGCAATGGCTTTTGTTCCTTTTTTGTTCCACAATTCTTATACACACAGTACAAATAAGTTGTATGAAGCTATTAATGTCTTTATTAAATGTCAAGGCGGATACAAAAGTCAATGTTGTTCTTGTATCTATATGTTCCGTAGTTGTATACAATTGTAAATGTATTTTTCTCGAGTGCATAAGAAAAAAGGTTAACGAGACAAACTAAAGCATTTAGTATAATAAAACGTAAAAACAGACTTAGTAATCATTAAATGTCTTATTATGGATACAGAGAAAAGAATACAATGAGGAATTTTTAAAGGGATATTTCTATTTATGTGTGTAAAGACTTGTGATGAGATTGGAATCAGGTAGTGGAGGTAGTTGTAGTAATAGTAAGAGCCATTGAGGAATTGTCGTTAGAACTACAATTTCCATTTAAGCGTCAAAACAATTGCCATTCCATTTATTACTTACTTACTTAGCAGCACTTTGTGTCTGAAGTAGTGGTTTGTCTAGAAGGGAGGTGAGGGAAAGCCATTAATTTGTTCATATTTATTACTCTGAGCAAAACAATAGGCTCTGTGCGTAAACAGCAACATTAAAGAGACAAAAAGTACGGAGGACGATTATTTAAAGGTCCAATGAATTAAAACTGCCATTATAAATATTTACTACGTAAACATTATTGACAAGTGTTCCCACGATTTTCTTTTGATACGATATGATATTTTCATGGCCTATTAAAGACATATTATTTGAATGCGACACTGCAAAAACGATGGGATGCACACAGCTGCATGGCTTTGTTGTGTTGCACATTGCTTTTGCACAAGGCATTAAAAACCACACATTATCATATGGAAATGTCTAAAGAAAAACATGTGTAGTCATGAGTTTTTTCAATCTTAAATGTCATCTTCCCATTATGTACTTTTAACTAATTTAAAAATGCATTCCTTTGTATTTAGAAATCACAATTATAATACTTATGTACTGATATGCATAATTTAATTAGTATTTTCTTATTCTTGTTTTTATGAACACTGTGGTATATTGTATGACTACAATATGCTCTAAGGAATTCTTATTGCTAAATAGCCTTTTGGGTGGCATCTCACTTTTAGCCTGATGCATGATTCTCACAGCTGTCTGACGAGTGCACATGTTCTGACGTTACCTTAGAATGATGAGGTGAATAAACACAACAAACTGGATTTAAACTATGCACCTACTCTTAGATAACTATTTACATATTTTTAGGTTCTGTAGGATTCGAATGTTTTTAGTGACAGGATATTTAATAGTATTTTACATAAAGTTTGCATACTTCCGTACAGAAACGTTAGCAGACAAATACGCTTATGTTTGATTTCTTCCTGCATTTCGATTTTTTCTAATCACTTGCATGTACACTTGACATCTGTGTATGAAATATTTATGTAAAATACAATGATCGATTTAAAAATATAATATGTCAGTGAATCACTAAAAAAAGATGTACACAATCAGGGATTGATTCCTAATGGAAATTGTATAAATAGTAATTCTTTAAGTGTAGCTTAATATTAATGTAGGTTTATTGCTTCTTATTTGAAAGTTATTATTGTTTTTGGCTTGCATATGATTTTAATACTTTCTGCAGGTCCGCATGCAATCTATATTAATATTAATACTGAAACTGCTCAAAGACATGCTCGAGTTGATTTAGAAATGATTTCTCTGCAAGTCTTTCTCTAGCCTACATATCTGTAACTGTGTTTACTCACCAGGGATCTTTGAGACGTTATTAGGTTATTGCCATTCAATTATCTCACTCACAATTCGTATTCACTAATAAACGACATAAATCTCAACTGATATATTCAATTAAGATGTAAATGTGAAATGCATACTTTATGTTCGAGTCAGCAAATACATAAAACGTGAATTAACCTCGTGGTTGCTGCTGGGCGATACATTTGATATCGCAGGTAGGTAGGTACCTGATGATACGTTTCCATCATTTTCAATTTAGGTCTCAGGCAAGTCGGTACTACTATAGTACAAGGTAATGGTCTAATAACACGAGCGACGATAATTTTTAGACTATTAACCCTATTCCTGAAAAATATCTGCCATTGAATTTCTGCGGATGCGTATCTTAACGCTAAATTCGAATTAATTTGTCAGAGGCACGTTTTGCCCTTTGACATCATCAAATCATCACATGCCATTTGGTAGTAAAGTCAGCAGTGGCAGTCAGGGAAAAAAGGAAATGAAGGATATTTATTGAAATTTTATGGCTCTGAACTCTAGATAAGTATGACAGGCCACCCTTCTAACAATATTATTAGCTTGTGTCTGTTTATGCGTAAAGAACTATTTACTTTGAAAATTATTATTTGGAAATAAATAGGTTTCTAAGTTTTTAGTACAGTGTTATCTTCTTTTTTTACTCCTTACCCATTGAGTGATAATATTATTACAATATTACACTGAAATAATTTTCATGCTGACCTGCATTGATCGTACGTTTCGTTGTAGGTAAGTTGTATTGTACCGTTAGGCTCTGTTTGTGTATCATAGGGGTCTCTCTTATACTGCCCTGCTGCATTTTATTATTGCATCCTATCAACGAAATGCTAAAGGATTTTTTAGAGAGATAGTCTGAGAACAACGCACGTCACGGCATCCACTGTGATATTATATTGGTCAGTTCTGTCATAGTAGTGTAGTAGTGCGTTGGTTTAGTAGTGTTAAATTCCATTACTGATATTCTATCAATATTCTTATCTCGTCCAAAGGATTTATGACAGTAGAGCTTAAGTATATTTTTATGCATACTACTTACGTGTGTATATACTGCATAGTACTTACAATATCAAGATTGCATTAGTTTTATTGCTCTACGAGCTAAAATTCGTCCTCGCGGTAATATAAATTCCCTCGTAGGGACAATCAAGCTCTGAATGAGAAACTATTTTCATACAACAGCACAATATTGTACTTAAGACTTGTTTATGAATAGGATGACTTTTATACACTGTCATACAATGATTTACTGCATCTATTACAACTAAATACCATTTTAATCAAAGAAAGCACTATAATATAGCACACTCATTTTCAACATAACGCATAAAAAATAATCGCATCAGCTATGCACTAAAGATGTTTTGTCAAAGCATTGGAGATTAAATAAATTAATTTTAACTTGCTAGGTCATGGAACACATTTGTAGAATAATGATGCAAAAAACTTTGGATCTGTATAGCAATAAAGAGTAAATTTTAATTGTACTCAAATCCTCTGAAATTCAAAATGGATTCAAATCGGAAGATGATTAGTATTAGTGTGAAGTGGAGTGTAATAAGAATACTAATTGCAATAAGAATGAAAATTTAGAGCCTATGTATACTTGAAGAATAGCTGAGATGAGGAGGAATCTTAGGAATTAGTTGTGTTGTTTGTATGTTGTAGTACAGTAGGAAGCTGAAACGGTCAAAGTTTCTTTTGTACAATGAAATTGGTTCTAAATGTGCCAGATCTACTGCAGGTATCGTATGGCATTCCAAATACAGAGATTTATGGGAGATGAAAAGCTGAAGACGGGTCTGAGATAAAACGACGATAAAGTCAGAGATGAGAGTGTAGAATAAAGCTTGGAAAAGCTGAGGAACGAGACTGAGACACTGCAGAGGAATGGAAGAAGAACCTGAATTGAAATTCTTCTTGTCGGCAGTGGCAAAGAGAGCTTTTTAGCTATCTCTATGATATTATGCGATGTACACAGACGATTAGGACGCGATAGAATGAAATCCCACATAGATACTAATACTAATACCATACACTACACATTGTAGATGATACACACAGATACTCTGTAGATAGATACTCTACATCCACCCAACAAACAAAATACCTCTCTTTACTCTATTCGATGTAGTGTATCTTTGTGTACTACGAGTATTGCATTAAATTACTTATGCAGTTGTGCATGCACTGAATCTTTTCTATTGAATTGCATTCGAGCTAACTAAAGTAAGTGTTACTATTACAAACGTATAAAATGTTCTCTCGTGATTTTAATGCACATACCTACTCAGCTATATTAGCTTTCTGTCTACAGCTATTTACATAGAGACGCATCACTGCAGTGTGTACACTCTAATACATTTTTATACGTTACAAATATCTGTATTGGTCTGAATACATATTTGCTGTCACTGTGCAAGTGTAGCCATATACGCAAGATTTTTATCCTTGTAAACTGCTGATAATACGATACGACTTGTTTTGCTATCTTCGCTATAAAAATCAGATGCATACACGTTGGAACTATATAGACACATTGTCAGTCATTCATTTGAGATTGTGATACCGAACCAAAAAGTCGTCTCAAGTCAAAATCAAAGTCAAGCTGATTTATGAATGTAGAATGTGCATTTCTCTCGCTTGCTTGGCTTGGCTCGAAAAACATCCTTGTTGATCCTTCAACAACCATACGTTTACATGCTGTTGATGCTACAATGTTAAAGACGGCTTTCTTTGGCTGGCCAATTGAATACCATCCATTCCTCCTTATTACACAGTGATGTACAACAACTTCAATGTAAAAGTCTACAGTACACATTTTACTAACTAGGTACTTTAGCAGTAAATAACTTGGAAAATTGTATTGGCAACGGCCACTCTTATTCTTACTTATACATTTCACGCAATAAAAGGATCTTGCTGCTTATGTTGTATCGTCTGTCAAGTAGATCAAGTCTGCAACAGGTCCAGTTCAACTACATCGTACAACTATACACTACTACTTAGAGTATACTCACTAAATCTCTCCTTTTAAAGATTTCTGTATGTATTGGTCATACCTGCTGTTTTTTCTGTGTAAAAATGTATTCCTTGTGTCTGGACATGTGTAATGCAAAGACACTACTGAGCCACTAAGCCAAATACGTGTAAAATACCTTTAGTAGTAATACAAGCAAATATTTCAAAGCCAAAAACTCCTATTCACAATTTTACAACGTAGGTACCCCACCAAACAGAGATAGTTTTTGCCGAAAAGTTTTCAAAGTCAAGTTCAAGTTTGGTGTTGAGTAAGTATGTAGTGGAATGTTAAACTTGGCAGTGACAATCCTTTACACGGAAACTATTCATGCATTATTATTCGGTGTGTGGTGGTGTTGCTGCAAGTATTTACTATTTGTGTGTTTAAATATTGCATTCGAATATGTACGTGTGTATAATATATGCCTAGCTTGTTCGTAGTGGTATTTATGACCGCACTAACTATGTATCTGTCCACTTATACCTGTAGGTACTATAATTCTGGCTGTTACGGCTTAAATCGTAAGACTTGGGTAGTTAGTCGCATTGTTCGTTTAAACTTTAACGTTCATTCGTAGAACAGAAGTCTCTCATGTCATTGCATTTGTTACAGTAGTGGAATTTCTGTTCTCTCTCTCGTCACTCACTCACCATCAGAGACCTTTGTATAATGTATTGGTTCTCTTACTCTCTACAGGTATGGTATCGCACTACCATCATAATATATTCCTTTGCAACAGATACTATAAACTTCAAATTGTTTACATGTCGGAGAATATACCGTGTATTTCTCTGAATTGACTACTATTATTGTTGTAAAGTAAACAAGTACCTACAGACGCACTACCAGGTAATATCCCTATACTAGATACACTAAATAAAACAGCTAGTCTATAAAAATCTTAGCAGAGTCACACAAACATACACACACGACAGCATGCACATTGCACGTAGGTATTGCAACAGTAGCTTTGTAAATAAATGTACATGGTAATACATGTATGCCTTGTCGTTTGGTTGCATCAAGTCAACTCAACCTACATTCCATAAAAGTTCATACACTTACATGAGAAATGTCTAATGTACACAACACAGAGACAGAAAAGACAGGACATGAGACGAGAAGAGTTTAAAATTTCTTGAATGCAAGTTTTCTTCCATTTGAGAGACTGAGACTTCCTTCATATACGCATAATATTATTTGTTTGTAAGCAACATTATTTTTTATGTGGTTCACTTGACTTTAATAACACAATGACGTACGTCCAACTACACACGTAGAGCGGGAGCAACCGCAGCAGCAACAACAACGGCGGAAAGGAAATAAAATCCCTTTGTAGTCGAACTATTTAACTATTAGCAATTCATAGTAGCCAAGTAGCCTCTTGTATTGTATACATTATTTCTATGTTAAGGTATACCTATTATAATTCAAGTTACTCTGTACCAAGCAATAATAATAGTCATATTAACTACACACATAAAGCAAGCTTGTTAGCAAGTGTAGCAGTATGTAGTAAATGAAATTATTATTATAAAGACAGTGTGTGTATTGTTTGCTAAGGAATGCGATGTGTGTTTTGCCATGTATTAAATAAAAGAACGGAGTGTAATGCAAGTTAATGGGGAGGAGGTGTATCGTTGTTGTATTCAACCACAGCACAACACACACACAAACAATAATTGTGTGTACAACTAGTGCATACTAGTAATGCCACATACTCATAGATATTTATATACTGGATGAGTGTTCTGCTGCTTGGTGTTCTTGAGAAGAGACAGATTCAGTTGATGATTAATGACTGTGTGTATGTGAGAAAACGATAGGAAATGAAACAGTCGATGTAATGATGCAAATGTAATGAGTTGAATTGAAATAATGAAACGAAATGGAATGCGGGGCTTTTGGATTAAACTTTAATTCGTTGAGTCTCTTTCTCTACCGGTCCTGTCAAGTCAAGCTGAAAATTTCAAATGGAAATATTCTTATTTGTAATCAACTTGCATTTTAGTGTATAAAACATAGGTATCTAATAACCATGTTAAGACACAGAGGATAGGTGGATTATACTGTAATAAATATACTGCGTTAAAAGTCGAGTAAATTGTAGTATAATATTGTCTTGACTTCCTATGCGTCTTAAATGTTAGAGGCAGAGCGGAAATTCTTAACAAACGAGCATATAATCATTATAAATATTAAACGCTCTAAACATTGGTATTTAGTTGCCCTTTGCTCTTCATTCATAGTATCATCGCACAAAAGCCCACATTATACTTTTTCCTTATACATCCATCAACGCTGTGAATATTGTAGTTATAAAAGCTATCCATTTATTATAACACACTCCTCTGTGTGGAATACTGTTTTAGTCCTAGTATTCTTTTACCTTTACTTACTTGCCTATTGTTAGCCGGAGATTTGCTGATAATCCCGACAACCACCTTTAAGAAAGACTGGCGTAGGAAGCAACACGAACACACTGACTTAGTAAAATTTCCAGGTATAATTATTTTACTTAAAGGTATACACAATTACACACTAATACATATATTACACCTTCCTCTCTCTCTCTTTCTGTTATACATATATAAACCTTTCTTCATTTCGTGTGTACCGTGCCTAATAGCCGAAAGGTGTAGGTGAGTCGTTTACGCAGAACGAAGGAACTCAAAAGAAGAATGGAATGAATGACGAAAACTACTACTACTATCGTATACGCATGAGTTTTACTATGCATTGTAATATCATTTTTCTAAATACTAGTTTACCAGCAACTATATATTTCAGAGAAAAGATTTTTTTTCGTTTCGATTGGTTTAGCTTAGTGGGGTACTATTGCCGTATTGTGCACTATATGTGTAGCTAGAGCTATGTATATAATGTAAAAGTATTCAAGTATTGTCGCATTAGTATTAGTATTAGCTATTAGTTGGGCTTAGCTGTCGAAAGTTGACTATTATTACAAGCTAGGTGTTAAAAACTGAGAAAAACATGCATAGGTATGTAGCAGAGTGTGTATTGTACACATAGGACGGTGTAAAAACAAGCGAGCAGAGTGTATTTAGTATGTATGTCGGTTACAGCTTTCGCATGTATAAATATACAGAGAGAGAAAATGTAAGGCGCTGGTGGTGCTGGTGCAACAAACACATGCACACAATTTAAACGTTATTTTGACGGAGTACAATGGACACGAGATGAGCTGAGGAAATGTCATAAAAGAGAGGATGTAATTTTTAAGGGGTTAAGTAAGTGAGAAGGCAAAGTGAATGAGATGAGAAAGTTTGTGACACAAGTTTATCGTGCTTTCATAAAATATTTAGGGCTTTCTGATCCTCTGATTCGTTCGCTTACTTAGCCTACTATACTACGATTATATTTTAGACTTATAATGTATAATAAAATAATAATAATAACAATAATGATAATGATGCACCTACATGTACCTACCTATTTATGTGTATGGTTCAGTATAGAATATTAGTTGAATTTTATATAGGATACAAAATATCTCCTCCACTCTGCACTACTATTAAGTGTAATATGACAAGTCGGAGCCGCCAATAATTTCTGTGCCGTAAATAATGCAAGTTAATACTGCTCCTAGATTCCTTGATGTGAAACTTTATTCATCTCAAATCACATTCTTTTCTTCATTTTCAACATAATCGAGTACGGAGTGTACGTAGAAGCTTGCACGGTTCCTCTTAAAGTGCATTAAAGCTCCAAGTAAAAGGATTACGATTAACTTAACGATTTCCGCTCGGCTCTTTTTTGTCTATTAAATATCTTACTACTTTTGGTATCAGAGTTCAAAGATTTGTTTTTCTCAATGGAATGCAACACAAATAGTTTGTTCAGGAAGAGAGAGAGAGAGTGAGTGAGTGAGTGACCAAGTTATAGTAGAAGTTCAGCATGTATGTACAAGGATACATTTTATGTATTCAAAGAATCAACCAAACAAACCAAAGCTTGTAAGTAAATAGCAACTAAAGAATGAAAATGAATCATACACAATAATTCATTCCAAGACAATCCTGAGATTAGATTAAGATTTTCTTTGAAGACTTTCAAGAAAATGCTTGTACTTTTAGTTTCAAGAGCATTCTACCCTGCCCTAGTGCCTTAAATAGGGAAAAAGTGAATATTTAGTGGAATAAAACCCCCATAAGGCATTACACATTACATTACTATTGCCTCTCCTTTGAATTAAATTACATTTCTTCCTCTGCTTCGCAGCATACACTTACTAGATCAAAAAGCAACATGGGGGGAATTTAACTTAAAAAGCTGCTAACTTGACAAGAAGCGGAAATGTGATGTGGCATGTTAAAAAATCCTATCTAAACAGAACATAAACACAATAAATAGTATAATAGCACTACTGTACGATACATACACTACACCAAAGGGAAAAGGGAAGGAAGACATAATAATAAATATAAAATAGAATGGTCATACACCTATGTACATACACTAGATGTATTTATACACACAATACCGTGGTATATTTATTTAGGTATCTAAAATCTAAACGTTGAATTTTTGTTGTATTGTATTTGTATGTACTCGATGTACAGCTTACTACTACTACACTACCAGTATAAACATATATACAAAAATAAAATAGAATGTAAGGTATGTTGTAAGGAAACTGTTGGAAATACATGAAAATCGACGGACAACGACATAATGTATAAGACAAGGTAATGTAATAGTTGTGTTAAAAAGTTAAGGTGTTACGCCTACGTACTCTGAGTCAGAACACAAGAGGACATGGGACAAAGGAGAGGATACACGTAAGAGCAACTCACACACATACATACATAGAACATAGCACAATAAATAGACATACGGCAGAAGCTTAAAGCAAGGAGGCAGTAGCTTAATCAGTAAAGTAAGTACCTCATCGTCTTCGTCGTTTGTATTTGTTGTAAGTGGTAGGAAAATTGTGTTGGAGCTTGCAAACAATAATAAGGGCAGGAGCAGTGGAGATTGGCATTAAGAAGGCAGGTGAGACACACGGAGGGTGAGCCAAGCTATAAGAAATGACTGCAGTTCAGAATCAAACCAACCAAGTCAATTCCCTATATACAATACATACATATACAAATACTACACATACAAAATAATAATGTAATACTAATATCATAGATTCTGCTTGATTCTATTTATTCCAGTATTTATGAAAGGGATCTCTCTCTCTCTTACTCGATGCCTGCTTTAAACACTCGTCGGGTATATACAAAATCCATGTTATACCCTTTACACATAAGAATGCATCACACATACATACATACTAGGGAGATAGATACATTTCTAACATAAGTAAAGGTATACTTTGATAATATTGTTAAAAATGTGTGTATGTTATATGTTCTTGGACTCGTTCGTTCGTTCATTCCTTTTCCTTTACTTGTTTACGGTTCGCTGCTTTCATTTGGGTGGTTTGCTTTGCTTCACTCAACTCTGTATATATATATTCTAAAATATAAAGAATACGATGCAAGAGAATGCAATGCCATCCCAAAACGTTGAATAGATACTACATAGATATATCTTCATAGACACCTATAGGTATGTGTGTTGTGTGTAGTGAAGTAGTAGTAGTGTTGTGTGTACTGTAACGTAATGTAACGTAATGTAATGCAATCGAAATGCAACCCTCCACCTTAAAGCTAAAAGGTAGTGGAGTAGGTAGTGTAGTTTGGTAGTAGTATGTAGTAGGTAGTGTGGTAGTAGTAAGTATGGTAAACTCACCAAGAATTTTTTTACTGTGTCTATACAATGCACATTCTAGAATGTGAAGCGATGGCTTAGCAATGTAGCTTTGAGATTAGCTCTGTTAGTGTTCGAGTAGGTAGTGCCCTATCAACAAGGCTCGGTCGCAGCTCTCTCTCCTACCTTTACAAATCCTACTCAACTCCCTATCCTTCGTCTTTAAAAGATCGTCTTATACGAAAAGCTAGGAGTAGCAGTACTTAAGATACAAATACACACAGTCTGTTGCGACTTGTGTTGTGTTCCGTTTATATATACCTACTTGTGCATTGCTACCTTAGCATTATGTAGAGGAATTACAATTACCATAATTTTAAAGTCTCTTAAATGTAAGGCTGACTCGCTACTGTAAAAATTAAGAGGTTCAGTTCAGTTTCAGTCGTTTGCTCCGCTGAGTTAGTTACATTGCGTCAAAGAAGCTACATACAAGTATAATGAACACTTGATACACTTTTCTGTATACAAATATATACACAGGAGAATTTTCGTGGTGGCTCTTGTGTTTTTGTTGTTATAATAATATTAGTATTTGTTATGGAGAAGACCGTAAGAATATTATTCTACCGGAAATGACATTCAATGGAGAGAAACCGAGTCGGGATTCAGTTCAGTGATTTTTGTGTTGTTGTGTGTGTAAGACTTCGTCTTCTCACTCACTACCCTTATTTCCTCTGTGTGTGTTTCTCTCTGTGGTCTCCTTTTGGACTGTGAGACTGTGAGACACGACGATTGCATTATTACTGCTATGCATGACAGCCAACCCAAGACACTCCTGCTGCTGGAATGAACTTGTAGTTTTTAATTGTAATTTCGTCTCTCTCTCTCTCTCTCAACTCTCAACGATAACAACATAACAGAACTCTGTGTATAGTAAAAATCTGCACGATTGTTATAATTATAATACTGTTGCAAGTAATTCCGAGATTGAAATTCTTCAAGGGTTGTTTCTTGTTTGTTTAGATTTGCAAATTGCAATACTAGTATAGGAGTAGTGGTACAGTAGGAGCAATTCCACATGAAAAGTGCACACAGCCATAGATACGGAAACTATTTGCAGTTTGTTTACCTTGGTTATTAAATAATCGTGGAACAAGTCGTTTTTTACGTCCCGTTTGTTTGTTGCGTTGCGAAATTAGAAAAAGCGGACTGACGAACTGAAGTGCATTCTTTCAGACTCTGTGTTCTTATTAATGCACGTGTAATTGAAACATTAAAGCTCGAGTTTACCTATACAACTCAATTACAAACACAACAGATATGTACTACAAGCCTTTGACTCTGTATATAGGAAATGTCATTTCAAGGCGGAGTAACTAGAAAACATTTAAGTCTCTGGACTGTACTATCTACTACTTAAACAAACATTCTACAACTACAGACTTTTCCTTCTTTACTGCTATACGGACATAATATCTACTTGTAATACAAATACATGAACTTTAATTTGTGTCTACATAATCGCATTTATGTTCTAGAGAATCATTCAGTGTGTAGCTGACAAGACAAGAGCGAACACACTCAGCAATTAAAAAAGATAACACAGAAAATAAAGGATTCTTACTCATTTACTTTTCAATTATTATTCCAATGGAATGCGTACAACACTCGAGTGTTAAGCAAAGAACTATTATTATTGTTATTACATTACGACATTAAGTCTAGTACTACATTAGTACTCAGTTGAGTTGAGTGAAGCAGTACAAGAAAATTGGTGTATTTCCTTCCTGCATTCATTTTCATGTGAAAGTTGAGTCCATGTCCACCGGTTTCAGCAATTGACTTGACTTATGAATTTGCAAAATTTTCTACACTGTTCGCACACTTGATAACAATATTTACAATTACAAGTGCGAAAGATAACGCAGGCACACATCCATTCAGACAGTGTAATTTGATAATTTTTTTAAGGAAACCCATTAGCAGTTTACATTAGTACATTAAGACATACATATATAATCGTGTGTAATGTGTTGCTGCGGTTCGCATAGATTCAGATGGAGATTCGATTTTTTGAACTTGGTTAATAAAATGGAACTTTAACAAGAGAAACTTGTCGAGGATAGCGATCTATTTTTTGATAATGGAGCACAGCAAAATAGTATAAGACTCTACTGCTACTAAATGGCTGTTGATGGATGCTGGTGCTAATATATTACTGTACGAGCTGAAGCAGAGAGACTTTGTGTGAGTTTTAGTATAGAGTTGTTGGTGCATACAAAGTGAAATATTGGAATATATCTCATTCCCTGCACTACATCCGTCTGTCTTGTCTTAATCTTGAAAGAATGTTTGCGTACTGCGTCTGAACACAGAAAAATTGGTGAGTCGTGAATCATTTACCTATTTCTCTTACTTTTGGACTTTGTTATCTTGTTGTTAGGTTTAATTTCTTATATACATTACTACTACGACCTCCCTATTAGCTTTGCTTGAATTAGGATTAATTTTATTTCAATTTGTCTTATCTATAAATAAAATACCAATACTGTTCACAGAAAAGCTTGCATGCATATATACAAAATATTTAACTAAGCACAGATTATGTACACATACCTACACGGACATTCTTTACATAGGTATTTAGAATTAAGCTTTTACACAGAACAGATTTACAGATTAGCATTTCATGGAAGGATAAAGTCGAAACTACTCATTTTTAGAAATTTCGGCTTGCCATCGACTTAATTTTGTTTACCATTATTAATGAATTTTCTGACTGATAAGGATGTATTTAAGCTCTTGGTTGTATAACTGTCTTACCAACATTACTTAAGTGCATCTATGCTGTTGGTAAACTGAAGGAGGTACACAAAGCTAAGGTAGAAATTTGTAAAAGTAATTAACAAAACTTGATACGTTCCATGTGCGTTAAATAAGTTTTTGGGTAGCCA
>JAQFYB010004653.1:0-15753 GCA_034694085.1 Pogonognathellus longicornis
ACTTCAGCTTTAAGCCGCTCTATCTCAGAATAGTTAGGTCTTCGCGTGGTGCTATAATCCGTCCAACAAACACATATGACGAATGTTGAATGTGACGGCTATGGACCAATGACTCGACTCACAGTAGCGACAACGTTAGGTAGGTAGCAAAGATTTATTTCAGCAAAGACAAGGATTCCGGATCAAGAAAGAAGACGACAAGAAACGAAAGATGAACTGAGCAGGGGAATGCCCCAAACCCAATTAAACAAAACTACCGACTAAACCTCTATTTATGTGTTTTTCAGTTACTACTGAAAAACACTTATACACTAACTACTCCACTACACATTACACACAACAGAACACAAAGCAAAACTTACACACTACGGAACACAGATAAACAAATTAAGCTATTAGTTCGTTGCTCTCCACCAAAAGTCAAACTTGGTGGACGGCAAGGAACGAACCAAAAATCCACGACTGTGATTGGTCGAGGCAACAAGGTTGCCTCTGCCAAACACAGCACAAACAAATTAGAACTTAAGATTAGGCAGGACTTACATAATTATTACTACTTATTACATTAACATTATTACTAACATTTAGCATAAAACTATACTACTAACTACACTAACAAAGTAATTTAAATATGGACTTCTCAATACATACCAAAAGAAATCATACCTACTTAGGTACCTGGAAAGATATTAATGTTAATGAGAAATTATTAAATTCACTTTTCAATTCTACTGCAATTCCAAACTCTAACATTTACTTTCAATTTTCTATACTATTGACAATCCGGTGTGTTCAGAGGATTAAATAAATTGTTATGGTGAAACAACATAAATAATGTATCTAGTATAATATGCAGTGTGCTAAGTTATGAACTAACAAAAACTAAAATAACCCATTTAATGACCCTGTTCAAAGGGTTTTGACAATAAATATAAATACAATACATTAAAATGTGTGAAAACTAATGATGTTTTATTTGGTTCAACAAATTATTATATCTGAGCAGAATCACTTCCCCTCTAAGAAGCGAAAAGCTTGTTTTTCGTTTCTTCTACTATACTCTCTGGAGCAGAATCAATTATTAAATGAAAATTCTCTGTTTTAAATATTACGAATTATATTATTTATTTATTATACAAAATGATTTTTTCAACTGTAAAGATGTGTTATACATGAGAGTCTTAATACCAGTAGTAGATATATAAGTTACCACCAAAAGTTTGGTTAGTCATCATGAACATGCAGATAACCACACCAATATATTTTTTATTTCGAAATTTTACTTTGAATTTTAAATTTTCCCTGCAGGTATTTTGGAAGTTTATGTGAGTTTATGCCTACCTCATTTGTGTCACACCTGACTCTTTTAAGTCATTTTAAGTTCATTTAATTCTCAATGTAAAAACAATGATTATAATGTTAAAATATGTTCCAATGAGTTGTGCATAGTTGAAGGTGCATCAAAAATATACATCATTTAACATTATGATGTTGGTTTTAGTATAATAATGTGGAGATATGATTGTACCAACACTTAGCGTATACGCTTGTCTCACTTTTTATACTCTACAACATAACGCTCACTATTTTGATTACCAATGTCCTTCATATCACAGTGCCCTATACTCTTTCATGCAAGAAATGTAATGTTCGGCTTTATTAAACCAAGGGCAAACTATTACTACTATAAAGTGTGAATATGATATTTAACTATATTTATAAACGTTGGCATTGAATATAATGATGACGTTGGTAATACTGGGATTGCCATATATGTATGAACACGAAATTACACTACTTGTACAAGAATAATCTTAAATACACATAAATGCATATTAAATAGTATTTAAATTTCCCAAAATAAAATATCCCATTGACGTAGAAATTATTTGAATTTAGAAAATGAAAATTTGATTAAAATGTTACTAAAGTGGATAATACCGTATGATCTTATCAAAGCGCAAACCTCCTTATACATTGGTAGGTACTAAGGATAGGGATAATACCATAGTAGGTACTACAGTAGTCATAGATACACTGTTTTGACAATTAGCTTAGCGTTTATTGATTTAGTAAAATTTGTATCAAAATGCATACGAAAATGAAGTGATCTGGACAACCAAGCTCTAATATACCTACCCATGTATAAGGAAGTTTGCGCTTTGAAAAGATCATACGTATGTCCAAAATATTGCAAAATCGAATGAATAATCTCTCAATATTTTGCAACCAATTACAGCAATATATAATATTATTACAGTGATTGTTGTAACATATTTTTTGTCATTCTACATAGCATATATAGTGCTATTTGTGAGTTCTTTTTGCAGTGTATAATATTGCATCTGGCAACTTTATAAATTACGATGTTACTATGTAACTGTGGAAAGGAAGGTTGTATGTTGTTATCTCATCCTCAACACTTGACAAAAACAACAGCATGAGATAGTCTCCACTTATAGTAGCACATAAAATCGTCAGTTGGCATGTTGGCAACAAACCGAATGTTTGAAAACTGTAAATACAAGTACTAATTTTGCTGATAAATATATTATAATCATCAAATCATTCATTGGTAAGTACAAATATCATTATTTGTATTCAATAATTAACTAAATGTGCACATATTAAAATTATTTTTGTCTATTAGTGTAGTATTTGCTTTATATCATACTTTATAAGACATTAAATTTGTAGTTGTGCGTCTGGATCGGGAGAAAAAATATTTACTGTAAAATACAATTTAATAATTCAAGATTTAAGTGCCGTTGTTTCAACAAAAATTGTTCTTACATTTCTCAACTAATAATTACTATATAATAGTTGAGTGTGTTATTTAAATAATTAACTCAGGATTGTTTACACCAGTTTAATCATAATAAAAATACATTTGACTGCGTAACAATATTTACAACATAAAATGCATACATGAGTATGTAATTTAATTTTTTATTCAGTGTTCAAGCTGTGGATTGAAAATGGCAGGATATTATCTTGCCATTGGAGCCGTTGTTGCTCTTCTAATCTTCATAATACAAAAATATTTTTCACCTAAACGACCATTCTGGGAAAAGCATGGGATTAAGACAGCGGTTGTTGGAAACCCGATTGTGCGCATGTTGAGGGGCACATTACTACTTGACAATAACGAAATAATATACAATCAAATTGGAGATTCTAAATTAATCGGATTTCAAGAAACTGGTTACAATGTAATATTTGTCAAGGATTTAGACTTGTTCAAAAGAATTTGTATCAAGGACTTTGATTATTTCGTCAATCGTCGATCTTTGATTTTACGAGACAAAAATTGGAATCAAATACTTTCAAACACCGTCGACAAAGAGTGGAGAGATTTAAGAAACACAATGAGCCCCACATTCTCCTCAGGAAAAATCCGCAGGATGTTTCCCATTTTAAAAGAATCGTCGGACGCGTTGGCAAAATATTTGAAGAAATTGGTCGATTCGACAGACAGTCAGGAAATTGACATTGAGGATGCCATGGGGCGATACTTAACAAGTGTTGTGACATCCGTCGGCTTTGGAATTGATTGTGAAATTTTTAAAAATGAAAATTCTTATGTTGCATCTCAAGCTAGCAAAGTGGCAATTAAATTTACACCAATAGCATTTTTTCAGATGGTACTCTTTAGTCAGCTGCCCAAATGGATGAACAGATTCCAACCTTTACTGATCGATAGAGGGGCCAACGAATTTTTTACAAAAGTTTTAAGTGACACAATCAAACACAGAGAAACATCAGGGGAACGAAGAAATGATTTTATTCAGTTGATGCTAGACGCAAAACATGGACAATTGACGCAAGATGAAGAGGATTCAAAAATGGACGCATATGAAAAAGACGCACAACTTCAGGACAAAACTAGAAAACAGGTGGATTTTACAGACGAGTTGATTATTGCCAATTGCATGATATTTTTCTTCGGAGGGCTTGACACGACGAAATCGGGAGTAATTTTTGCAGCGTATGCACTGGCTGTACATCCTCACATACAAGAAAAACTGAGAAATGAATTGGAGAAAGCGATGGAAAACAACGATGGGGAATTGACATACGATATTTGTAACCAACATGAATATTTGGATAAATTCATCCACGGTATGTAACCTTACTATGCTAATCAATGAAATTTAAAAAAAACCAAGGTTGGACATAGTGATTGCCTCTCCATGCCTACAAGTTTGAGCAGTTTTTTACGTTTTTCATAGAAAGAACTTTCAACTGCATTAGAATCCCTTTATGATTTAAGGCAATGTAATTTCATCAAATCGGCTAAAAGAAAAGGGTTCAAATGACACGTTTACAAAATTTAGTAATTAATATAAATAAAAAAGTATTCTCAATATGGATAATGATACATACTTTTATTTTTCAACTTTCAGCATTTCTCCTCTGAACTTTAAACCCATTTGTATGAAATTGCACTTTCTGAACTCACAATGGATACTTTACATGTAACCAATGGAGATCGCTTAAAGAAATGTTAGACACCGTTTAGTAAACTAGTAATATGGTAAATTGTAAAAATCATTTTCAACAGCACTTAATTAGTATGTGAAACTCTGTTCAATTTCTAATAATTTATTATTCAGTTTGAAATGATAAAAAATTAGCCGTTTTTTTACCATCAGAACTTTCTTAAAATAGCTGCAGTTTTCTATAAAAACATAATGAAAAATTGACAGTAAAGTTTTTATAATATCATTTCCAAAATCATTAAATAAAATCAAGCAAAATATGTTACAAAAATAGAAAGTTGTTGTTGCAAGTTAAACCTAACATGGTGGTAAATATATCTTTATTTTTATTGTCGAGTATTTCCATTTTTTTACTTATTTTATTAAAATGTTAATATAGAAACTCTTAGAATGTATCCACCAGCACCTGGAACGGAGAGACTGTGCACGAAGGATTATCTGATCCCAGAAACCAAACAATTCATTCCAAAAGGAAGTGTCATTGGCTTCCCAATTTTTCAAGTTCATTACGACGAAAAACATTTTCCAAATCCAAAAGTATTTGATCCTGAAAGATTTTCCAGCGAAGCTAAAGCAAAACGCCATTCATACGCTTTCCAGCCTTTTGGACACGGCCCTAGAAACTGCATAGGTAATGTTGATGATCGAATTAACTGATTGTAATATTTATTTTTGTTTCCTTAACTCACTTAGTAAAGCACCCAATTGTATAATACGTTTCTTTTTTACAGCCAGCAGATTTGCATTGGTTCAATCTAAAGCAGTGGTAGCAAGTTTGGTTTTAAATTTCAATATTGAACCGTGTGAAAAAACATTAATTCCAATGAAGTTTAAGAACACTGGCCAACTACGCCCAGCGGAAACGCTCCACTTAAAATTAACTCCGAGAAAATAATAAAAGCGACTTGCTCAAGCCGATATAGCATCACAAGTATATTATACATTTTAAATAATAATTGTGTTAAAAGATATAGGTATGTATATTTCAATAATGAAATGTTGATAATATACAATATATCCTATTTTAGCAAAATTATTTATTTGACTATGCTCAGATCACTATCATATTTGTACATCAAAATAAAAAATTAAATTAACATATTTACTCCGAATTGTTTGGTTGCAGTTTATCGACGTTAAGATTTAAATACTTTTTGTTACTTTGAAAAAGGTATATGTAAAAATGTTAGTTTCGTTTTTAGTGATACACAATAGCAAATAATATGCAGTTCTTTGTTACATTTTAGTTTACCATTAAACATAATTTAAGACCTGATGTGTATCAGGGGCCTATCCAGGTCACACATTGGGGGGACTTTAGCAACCCTTTTTTATATACGTCAATTAGGAGCCAAAATCAGTATGAAAATTTGCAATATTTTAGTTCAAAATCAATGGAAATTGCAACAAAATTGTACTCAGCTCGAAATGTTTTAGCAAATTTGGCCCAAATTTGCGCAAAAGTTCAATAATAATATCAATGGAAAAACCACAAAATAGGCGCGAATAATGTAGGTATACTAAATAACAGTCCTGCAAAAGTTCTTTGTTAGTACACTATTAAACCAAATATTTATTTCATAAATAATATTTAAGTGTTTAAATAATATATAAGTCCACATTTTACTACTGTCATTATTATTATCAAGTGAATTATACAGAAAAGCTTCTAAATTTTATTCCGCCTATTATAAAACGTAACACGATATTATAATATTCTAGTAATTCAACATAATCGCTTCAATTTTTGATTTGATAACTGAATTTAAAACGGCGATATTAATTAGGCTATTAATAATTTATTTTGAAACTGACAGGAATCATAAATGCTATTTGTGTTTGTAGGCCAAGGTAACCTAATACATGTGTATTATTTGAATACAAATTTAACCTAAAACCAAGGATTGCTCAGTATATATATATATATATGATATACTGACAACTTTGAAAAGGAGGTGATAAATAAAATTGATTGTAAATAAAATCTTAAAGTTTATGCTAATTAGTTTTAACTGACAATTCATTGGAATACCAGTTTAACGCTCAATGAAATGTATAGGTAATTTATTTTATTTTTCGCATGCATCCACCCATAAAATTAACAAAAATAATTGCGACAACTCAATGAAATATTTTAACTTCAGCGAATTCAGCGACAAAGCTTCCCATTATTATTCCATCCGCGTGCAAGCAAACCATTATGTAATAGTGCTTACATTACATTTATAACCTATTTGGAATATTTTCAAATGACATCAAAGATGAAATGGTGTAGTACATTATATTAGCCAATAGAGTCATTGAAGTGGTTCTAACAAAGAAAAAAGCACCTCCAACATTTGATCTAAGCGGGCGAAGACCTTTTAATACTTTTCTATGATGTTGAATAGGAATGGGGTGCCACGACTCAAAAAATTTGAGAGAATCCATGTTAATATGAGCAGCATACTGAATAATTAAAATTTGGAAAACATTGAATATAAAAGATCCAGCTGGCATACAAAAGTAATATGGCATAGAAATGACTCCGTACAATCTAATTGTACCAAAGTTGCAAAACAAATTCAATGCAACACCTTGTGCTAAAAACATCATGGAAATCAAACTACATGCTTCATTCATTATATGATTAACAATTTGCAATTGTGAATAAATTTTCATAGACCTAAGAAAAAACTTATTTCCTTCTGAGATAGACTTTGGTTTCAATTCACTCAGTTTTTTCAACCAGTTTGTCGTTGCGACAACGTAAAAAATTGCAAAATAGTCACAAATCATTCCTGACATCCACGCCATGGAAACTACATGCAGATAGGAAAAAAATATAATAAACTTTGTGTACGTAGGGTGGTCAATTAGAGCTGTTGGGAAGAGAAAGTTTAAAACAGGACCTAAAGCGTGAAACTCGTGATGAGCTAACAAAGCACTGAACGCAAAAGTAGTCCAAACGGCATTGTAGTAGGATCCATTTATTTGATCGGCGATTAAATCCTTATTTTCGTCCAATGCTTTGGCATTTTTTGGAAATTCGGCTAGAATAAATTCAGAAATGAAAAAAAAAACAAGTTTAACATACAAATTTCACGTATAACGTTTTATTTAACTTGTGTTAAAAAATAGATTGAAATATAATTTTACACTATAATAATAATGAAGCACACATCAATTAATTAGTTTGTATCTAGTTAATTTTAAATGATTAGTAAAATATTACCTCTGTATTTGTTATCCATTATGAATATTGTGTTCCAACAATCTTTTAATTCAGTTGGTTTTAAATTGAACATGACATTGAAATATACCGTTGGTAAAAACACAATCAACTGCATTACTAGAAAGAACGTGTGCAAATAGGAAAATGGAGACGTCTTCATCATTATTTGTGACAACAACATTCCAATTATATTAAAAGTCAATAAAATTAAATAAAAATTTCCCAACAGCCAGTAGCATATTCGTAATTTTGATTTTGTGATCGAAACCGTAGAATTTTTGGGTTTGTAAATAAAGGGACCATAGCAAAGTGTGTCTGAAATTTTAAAATATCGCTCAATTGCCAGACGAAAAGCCTTAGAAGTCATTATAGTAATGTTGTAAAAACTACAACAATATTTGCTTGAACTTCTAAATAAATTTTTCCAATAATAAAACAATCCCGCTGAGCCAACCTCTATATAATATTTTTCCAATCAATCAATTAAAAAGTTTGATAATAAGATCCAAAATCAAAACCAAAAATATTTGAAGACAATTCCATCTCAGACTACCCGCGACTGTTACTATTTACTATTAGACATATCACGCTCTGGAGTAGCCCATAGTTTTATATTGCTTGATTAATTATTCAAATATTATTCAAGGGCAAAAAGTAAAAGTAGACACATAAAAACAACTTTCTTTGCTTTCGTTGGAGTAAACTTTAATTAAGTTTTCCTTTAACAATACTTATTATTTGTACTAGTAATACATTTTGGAACGTAATTTAAATATGATGAGCCCTAAACTTTGTTATTCCCAATTATTCTTCAGTCGAAATTTATATTATTGTCAAATGCTGCCTTCTACAATAACAACTAATTATATACTGTCAATGCTGATATAATATAATGGAATTCATACTTTACTCACTAATGGCACTATGTCCTTACAATGTCCTCTAAGAAAACGATAGTAATTCCAACATTGTACATGCATATTCACAGAGCTTTTACCAAATAAATTGCCAGGAAGCAAGTCGAAAATTATTTTCAGAACGTAATCAAAGTTTAAGGCTGCCTTGTGAAGTTGCTATATAAAATAAAGAAAAAAGATATTTTCTTTAACAAAATAATTACTGCCACACACACAAAATAATTCATACGGTAGCCACAACAGTCTATAAACACGCATTAAAATATTATCAACCGTGGTTAATTTCTAATATTAAATGTTTGTTGATAAAAAATAAATGTTTTGTTGAAATAAAATAATTGAATATTAATAGCCAGAGTTCGCCTTGCCACTGGCAACGAGCAAAATGGCAAGGGGAACAAACGGCAAAAATGGCAAGCAAAAATTTGCTTGCCACTGGCAAAAACGGCAAAAATGGCAAAAATTAAAAATATGTAGAAATGGGGCAGTCTGAGTCGTGTATTATTGTGAGAAAACTTAATCTGTCAAAACACGAATATTTAAATTGATATTTCTGACAATGAGTAGACAAAACAACAGTAGAATTTACCTAGCTATATTATATACTTTCACAGTTAGTCTTTACAAGTTGCAATTTCGGGAATTTCGTGTCTTAAATATGCAAACTGCAAAGTATATAATAGTGATATTTTTATATTATTATTTTTACTCCACTCACAATAGAATTAGTGAGTATAGTGAGTTCCTTTTTTATCATGAATGCGGAGGGGGAATAAATTATGTAAAAATATGTAAACAAATGATGTGTAATATTGTATTATAATACTAGTACCGTTGGCGTACCCAGAAAGCTGCATGTGCACACCCCAAGACTGACAATGAGTTTGTTGTCTCAAAATAGGTTGTGTTGCAATTTAAATTCAAAAATTGTGACAAAATTATTGTTAAAAAATAAAATGCTAAACTTAATAACACAGTATCAATCTTACCAAAGCTAAAACATAACTTTTATTTGAAATTAGCGTATTTACGCGATTATTTGCCGGTTTTGCCGTTTTTGCCACTTTTGGCCATTTTTGCCAATTTTGCCGGGCGGCAAGCGAAAATCATTTTTTGCCGGCAAATAGCGAACTCTGTTAATAGCCAAACACATATAAGAAAATATAAAAGACAGATGTCTAACCCTTAAGGGAATCAGGGAAGATTTTATTTGTAAAAATACATTGTAGATTACAAATTGAAATCACTGTGGTAATGATGGTACACGTTGTAAATAAGGGAGCGTGCATACATGATGTACTCACATTGAAGGGGGAGGGATTTGGGAAAACATGATGAAAACAGATGGAGTGAAAAGTATGCTCACCGGTGTTATGAGGTGTGCATATTAATTTGCCCACAAAAATGAAAAATTTACAAACAAACGCCGTTACGTATCTTATAAACGCAAAAAATTGGGATTATGATTTTTTGTTTGCATAGGACTAAAAACTGATCACGATTGATTTCAACATCCAAGTCCAATCTTTGGAACCAAAAAAAGCAGTAGGTGTCAATACAATTTTTAAGGACACCTGGATTTACTTAGTTTAGTTTCCGAAAAATGTTACCACGATGCACGATCTCAACACTTTTTAGTGGCAATAGAATTGTATTGTACACAAATTTGACCATGTTTTGTACGAAAAGAAGGCTTTCATTGAATGGAAGCCAAGTCTGGCTTGTTAACATTTACTCTCTTTGATTTGATTGCTGGAACCTAGACCCTAGATTTTCCCTCATTGGATGAAGCGTAGAAGGGGGAACACTAGTTGGTCAACCCGGACGCTGAGAGAATTTTCAAACTCATACATGGCTCTAAGCTATCTGAATCTATAAGCCTTTAGCTATATCACCATTAACAGGAAACAATTCACTTGTCCCTTTTCGCCATTCTCAACATTCTCAACATTCTGAACGCTCATTTTGCCACAACAACAATGATGATAGTATTGCACGCATGCGCGTAGCCAGTATAAGTCCACCGGGTGCACGTGTGCCCCCTAGAATGCATATAATATTTAAAACATTAGGTTATTTTGCCTAAACAATTTAAAAAAAATCGAGTTACGCGTTAAATTGGTGTATTTGAAGTTGGTTTTGATCTAATTGAGTACATTGCAACACGCTATTATAATCTAACATTTTTGTAAACAACGATGCTGTGCACTCCGCCACTTATTCTCCTGCCTAAGCGCCTAATTGCACATGTGTGGTCGTCTGCATACTTTCCCCAGTTCCTCAAATATTTTTTTTGGATTGAAATTACTTACAATTACAGCGTAAATGGATAAATATTTATAATTTATTAGACATAATTTTTCAATTTATTTAATATTAAATAATTTCCATGAGATATGTTTTAAGCATAAACATGCAGTATAGCGATGCTGGGATATAAATATTATTAACAAAGTATATTTTAAGCAAAGTCTACAATGAAGTCAAAGAATGAGTATCAGAACGATGATGGTATTAGGGATACTGTAATTGTATATACATGTGTGTGCCACTTTAGCATAACAAGTAAATAAACAAATACATGTACATGTCCACCTAAGCCCAAGTACATAAAATTATTTGTGTTTATTTGGATATTAACCTTGGTGTTCGTACAGTGAACTGTTTTTAATGCATTTCAAAAATAATTATTGAATATCCATTACATTTCCCAAATAAATAAATAAAGAAATAAGATAAGTGCACAAATGCAGAAATCAGTGGCATAGAAACCGTGGGGGTAATGGGGGCAGTTGCCCCTAGGCGGCAGGGCAACTAGGGGGCGGCATCAGACCCAAAATTAATATATTATCAACCTTGAAACAAAAACACAATTTAAAAAACGTTGGTGAACACTTGTAATTTTAAGAAACGCTTATTATTAGCGTAATAATGAAACAAATAGACCAGATGTTAAAAGGGTTGATAAACTTTGATAGCAGTTGTTCCTTTTCGGATCCAGAATTTCTTTTCATGAAATACAATGAGCCGGAAATAACACATTATCTATTACTAAAATGATGTGAAAAGTGTTACGTTTTACATGCTATGTATCACGCAATGCTTACCAATCAATTGTTCTTAAAATTTTGCACAGCAAAACGAATATTTTAAACAACCATGTAACAGTAAATTTACGACCGCATTCAGAAACCGATTTAGGAAGAGGCAAAATCTAAACTAGAGGTGACCGTGTGTTATTAAAAATGAGAGCAAATTTGGGTAAAATCGACCTAAAATTCTTCAACTTTGCGCGTATGCATGGCGAGAAAGTTGTCCCTTCAGTTGCGAAGTAACCTCTCTTTTGGGATGGGGGGTTTTGAGAATGAACGAATTCTACCCAAAAACCGCTCTTTTCTATGCGTTAAAATGTTCACTGATGACAAGAGAAGACTTGAGACACAAATATACTTTTCAAATTTTAACTTTAACATTTAATTACATAAAACTTCACGTTTCAACACAAATACAGACATTTGTAACAACAATTCCGTTATTTACAACAATTCTGACATTATTTCACATAAAAAGACTCTCTCTGAGACGTCTCTACCAATATCAACCTTACTCAACTTCAAATTTTATCGAACTGATTCAAAATCATAATTTTCATTTTCTAACAACAAACAAACTTACATAAATACATCATTTATCATTTCACATAGTAACCTAGACATTTCACAGGGGGGATGCATGCAGCTGCAAGCTTTTGCATCCCCAGAATAAGGCTGCTTTATTTGATACATAGCATTTGTCCCTGGGCGGCAGCCTGGTAAGCTACTCTACTGGTAGAAATTTTCATGCCGTCTCAAAACGTAATGCGATTCATATGCACGATCGTCCATAGCCACTTGGCGGTTTCGAACGAAGCTAAATAGTGCGATACGAAGCTAAATAGTGCGATACGAAGCAAAATAGTGCGATACAAAGCTAAATAGTGCGATACGAAGCAAAGTGGTGCAATACGAAACTAAACAATGATTGCATTCTGTAGTTATCGGTCGGATGGATGGACGAGTGGTTGGAAGGATGGACAAACAGACAGACAAATCATTTGTATGAAGTAGGTCTGCAACTGAATAATGAACGATAACAGCAAACTTGAACCTGTCGAGCGATAACTATCTATAAAAAATAATTATCTTGTAAACAAGAAGGTTTTATCCTAATCCTTGCTGAATTTTATTGTCACAGCCGATTCCCAGAAAAAGTATTATTACCAATAAATAAATATTTTTATGCTGGTTGTATGCATAATAAATTGAATCATTCTGACACCATATATAAACCCCAATCGCGTAGGCACAGGCACCATTGTACAAGTATTGTGTTAGAGTTCATGTTAACTTTATATACCACTTTGAAATTAATTATTACCTGCTAAATTCAAAAAACAAAGTTATGAAATTATTATTTCAATTTGTTTGCATTGCTACTGCAATTTTTACTACCTCCTCATCACCTCTGCAACCAAATTTAATTTCCAGTAAGTATATACAACAAACCGTATCGTTCATCGTAAAAAGCGAACACTTGATTTTGTATAATATTTAAAAAATGCGTCAACAATCAACTAGTCGATTTTGCAAGACATACAAAATCAACTTGTCGCATTTTTAATATATGCAGAATCAAGTTGAATCAACTGAATTTTCATTTTACAAAATATGCCCTATTCCTCAAATGTCGTATTACAATGGGCCCGTGTCTTCCATAGTCAATATTAAAGGTACAATCGAAAGATTCATTCGGTCGAATGATATGCAACACTTGCCATGAAACAAATTAATCATAATCATAATTACTTATTAACTAATAATATAACTTTTTTTAGAAAACTCAAATATTTTGGGTTTGGACTACCTCGCCACTTGTGAGAGTCGCAGCTATTTCGTTGAAAATGAATTACTTGTATGATTTTTAACTCTTAACTAATTTAATTCATCCGCATTAATATTTGTAAAACCAAAATGATTCCAAATTCCTAGAAAAAATAGAAAAATTTCATCGCCATTGAAGAATCCACGAAGAACGTTCCAGGGCATTAGATTAATAATAGCTGATTCTAGCGATGGATCGAAACAGAAACTGTTATAATTTAATTCAGGGGAATTGTATTAATTTCAAAAATAAATTTTGGAAAATATAGAATTTTAAAACATTGAGTTGCTCTACCTTGTTGAGCAATTTTTATTCTACGAATGAAAATACACAAAATAGTTTTATTTATAAGTGTATTGATGAATTCGCTCAAATCACAGGTAATTATATCGCCGATATAAATATTTCAACATTTACGTTGCCAATTCAGTACAACATTTATGGCCAATTCAGTACAATATTTACATCGCCAATTCAGTACAATATTTTCATCGTCAATTCAGTACAATATTTACATCGCCAATTCAGTACAATATTTACATCGCCAATTCAGTACAATATTTACATCGCCAATTCATTTCAATGTGATTGACATCCCCAATTCATTAAAATTTCAGTTACTTCCATAATTCAATTCATACCCAATTATATTCGTTCAGTTCAGGAGATTTTAGTTTAATTTGAACGATAAATTGTTTGCCGTGATGTATTCTTCACACAAGTTGAAATCAGTTTAAAAATATATATACAAACATTGTTTTCCCATTTATAGTTTTGAGTACACTTTTAAAACTTTACTACCTTATTTTAAAGCTTTAATATTAAAATTTGTTTTACATTTAGTTGGACCAAGCAGCAGCCCGTAGCCACTGTACATCAATAGGAATGAGATTGGCTGTATTTACTACTGGTACACAATTAGCTTGTGTGAGGGCAAAGCTTCCTACTAGCTACGGTAAGTATAAGGCCGTGTATTTCTTAGGCTCAAAATATTTTTGAAACATTCAAAAGCTAGATAATAAATATAACACACGATACAAATAGATGAATATTTATATGGTTGTAATATAAAAAGTCTATAAATATTCATTTATTTTATTTATAACTTTATATTATAAGGTTAAGCAACCAAGCGTGGTAGAAGCTTTTAAATATAACTCTTATAGCGTACGCTTTGATCGCATTTAACTTGAAGAATCTTAGGCATTCTGCGTCGTATGCTGAATTCCATGTACTGGCACAATTATCAATTTAACAAACAGCCAAGCCAGGAAAATATTTTTATATCCAAAAATTATTTGGATTTCAGCAAAAAAATGGCCAATAAAAATTATTTCTTAAATAAATTCTACTGCTTTCAAAAATGAACCCAGATTAGGATCAAATCTTTAGTGAGACTTGGCTTATTGGTTGTATGTAACGCAAATTTATCTATAAGCCATCGTTAAGAGTACATGTTTTTTCTATTAATTAAAAGGTTAAACTGTTGATAATTAATTAAAAATGAATGTTGCGATTTTTCCTATGATATTTTAAATGAAAATTTAGGAAACTGTTGGACTGATGGGGAAAATTACCATCATAATAGCGGTTTCCGAATAGGAGGGAGCGCCGTAGCATTAACTATTGGTTTAACAGGGACTCAAAGGCTCGGTCTTGCAATGAATACTGGTGCCACCAATCTGATGTCTTATTATAGTACCACCCAATTCAGATTTGTATGTATGACTTAATGTCATCAACGATTTCAATTGATAGGATTTTGAAGTACTGAAACGCTACAAATACTAAAAATATAATGCGATTTTTGACTATAAATGGAATCTAACAATTGTAAATAATAATATATCAATAAATTGTGAGTGTTGCATCGTCTGACCACACCTTGAAATTAAAATATTATAAAAAGATGTATTGTAAACTGAATTCATTATTAGTAATTTGAAAACCACATTTTACACTAAACATTGCACTCGCACATCTTTACTCGATAGTCTTTTGCAGCAGAATCTCCTTTTGAAACCATTATTGGCAGCGCCGGCTTTACGTTTTGCGAGGCCCTGGGCGACAATTTTTAATATACCTAGAGCAAATCGTCCTGTACAAACTTCGCGTTAATGGGACAAAGAGGGGCGCACGGAATGGCTTGGAATTCTGTTCACCCAGAAAATCCCCCAATCTTTAATATGTGATTTCTACA
>JAQFYB010004654.1:0-15750 GCA_034694085.1 Pogonognathellus longicornis
CTGAGATGAATAAACGTTAGCTTTGACGTTTACACATTCACGTTTGAACATTTTGACGTGGAGTCGTTAGAGTGTAGTTCATTCAAAAGAAAAAACGATTTCCTAAAACATTTTCGCTAGTCAATGTCCATTATCTCCTTTCGTTTTCGAAATCGGGGTGATGAGCATAAAGTTGCCGAAAGCACATGTATGTTAGGCACATTCTCATTTTATTCGCCTCCAAAGTTCCATTATAGAATACGCTGATTGTAAACTTTCAATTTCATTGGTTGGTGGAATTGTTAAGCTTGATTAAGATTCCCTTGGATTATATTATGTGTAACCAATGGAATGCCATTAAGGGCGAAAAAGCTTGTTTTTTGGTTTTTTCTAAACATTTTGATAGTTCGTTACGATCAAGATCAAGTCATATTAGAAATAGGTAGGTTGAAAAAATAAATCCATATAAACAATTCATTAGAACTAATTGTTATTTCCTTTTCCAGGATTCGGGGGTGGTTCTGGACAATATGGGGTAAAAAAAATTAAATACATTTTCAAATGAGATTCTTTTCTATTCAACCTTTATAACATGACAAAATTATACTAACTACTACATTGTTTTTTAACCATTTTTAGTACGGGCGGGGATGGGGAAACGGAGGTTGGGGATGGGGAGATAATGGTAAAATGAACTAGCGACTACATTCCATAATTATAAATCATACAAGTTGCATATAAATTTTATGTTGGTTTTGTTTCAAAAAGATGGTTATGGGCCCGGCGGATTCGACGACGACCTCCAGTCCGGAATCGGTGATTCGGGAAATACACGAGGAGCACCGAAGGCTGTCAAAAAACACAAAACAACTACCTATGAATTTACAATTCAATCGTTGGAATAGAAGTAAATTTAAATATAAATGATATTTATACCTCAGACAAATACAAAACTAAATAGATGTTTAAATAATAGTATAGAAAATAAATACAGTTACTTTTTCAAAACTGTTGACATAATCAGTGTTCATTTTCATTTTTTACCAAGTATAACACGTTTGAAAATTGAAAGCATTATTTGGTCTTGAGCCATCATTCTGCAATATCTAACATGTCTAACTTGAGTCGAAAAAGCAAATAAATCTTACTATTTCAGAATTGGTTTGAACAAAAGATTATTCCTTGAAGGAAGGAGACCGGCTAAGAGGAATAATATGCCTAATTTTATTTATTTAATTATGAGTTAAATATCAACAAATGTGTGTACAAAAAATGCACATTAATATAAATTTCTCTGTAATTCGGGTTACCATAATAAAATATCTGATTTCCGATGTAAAAGTTGAAACATGATTACTCGTTTCTCTAACTTTCAATAGTATTTTTTCAAATGGTTCATTTCTGGTTATCGTGCTTGGAAAAGTTGGAAGAAATCAATGCAAGAGCAAGAACCGCCTATCGAATGCTGTCGATTGTCACATCAGAATGCAACAGTCTTTAAAATCTTGTTGCTCCATCTCTTTTGCTAGCCGGACAATTAATGGTCATTTTTGGCTTGTTTGGAGCAAATAGACTATTTCGCAGTCTCGATGTGAGCTTGTATTTTTCCAACATTTACAGTAATAGTTTTATTAGTTGTAGCAATGTTGATTCCACAAGGTGCATACATGCATACGACATCCACAGAGCTAACGAAGTGGTAGGACACCAGACTGAAAGATAGAAATTAATATATGGGCTATATGACATTGATCCTCTGCAATTCTTCAATGTCAAATATAATAGTAGGGGCGGCCCTTGACTTACAGCTACAGAAACAACAACAAGTAAACGTAGCAAATTCTTTATACAGAGGGTAATAACCCAATGGTATAACCTGCCGTGTGATGCAAAAAGGGCAAAATCTGTGAACAGTTTTAAAAACGAAATTGATAAACTCTTTGGGTGGACTTTCAAACGTAGTCCTTCTCTCTAAACAAAGTGCTCTCTAATAATGGGACATTAAGTGTCTATGTGTTTTAGCAACGAGCAAATTATGCTCAATTTTCTTTATTTCGAGATCAATTAACTCTACCCATTAAGGCTGGTGTGGAGGATGACCGTTAATTTTACCAGAAAAGCAATAACAAATTCAATTAATCCAATATCTCTTAGCCATGTTAAGAAAAACAAAATGCTTGGGGCTTGGATCTGTGAAGTCAATGTTGCTCTACAATAAAGTACATTATTGTAGAGCAACATTGACTTCACAGATCCAAGCATTTTGGTTTTCTTAACATGTTTCCGGCTAACAGATATTGGATTTAATTGGATTTGTTATTGCTTTTATGGTAAAATTAACGATCATCCTCCACACCAGCCTTAAACAACAATAATAATAATAATAATTAGCACGCAATACCTTATTAATAATTTGTATAATGATTAGATTAAGAATGTGTACAATATAAGTGTTAACCATTTTAATCAGAATATTTTAAAATTCATTAAAAAAATGCATTTTCTAGAATAACTCAAGTGAGTTCATTCATCCCGTCCAAATAATTACATATTGCTGTTGCGACCGTAGAGATTTGTTTACATTCTGGTTCGGTTCGAAACAATTTCTGTTGGGGATTTACTCAAAATTCTTTTTCGGTGTTGGGTGTCAAACAGGCCGAACCGAACACCGGAACACCGATCATGTTCGATTTGGTCCCACCTGCCACCTCTAGTAAATATACACATAAATTTATATAATATAATCTCATTCTGTTTTCGTCCTTACATGGAATCGTCACTTGTATATAATTTTGCCTCACGCTACAAGAGTGCGTTATCATTGCTTTTCCGTTTATCTACCTACCATAGATAACGTTCTATTTATCCCATTCACTTTAAATGTTTATATTTGTTTCGTCTCATTCGATATTTGACATTAAATATTGAGACATACACAGTTCAGTTGAATGGAATATATATAATTTCTTCTAACACAAATTTTTATTTTATATATTACTAGAAGCATTTTGAGTACATTAACACTGCCCAAAAAGTAACCAACATTTATCAAAACACTTACCAAAACAATCTGAGCGTAACATCTTCCTTTTTTTCTGTACAAAGTGTGACATATTAAATTGACAGAAAGGTAAGCAATTAAAATTCAGTTTTACAGAACTAAATTGTAATTCATTTATAAATAACATTGGAGAAAAACTTAATGAATGATCCGAAACAGTGTAAATATGAAACACGAATGAATGTATAATGGCGATTTACTTATTGTTTGCCATATATTGCTGGGGCAATGCAATACATATAATGTTTTGGATATTGATAATACGAGATTCTGTTAATTTTTGTCATTGAAATACTTGATACGAAATAGAAATACTTTTGTTGAAAAATATTGAAACTATTGTTTCTGCTGTAAGTTTCATATTTTGGATGCTGCTTAATTGCTGTTATAATTCTTGTGCAATTTCTTTAGATGTCCGAAGCAAAGCATCCAGAGAAATATGAGACGTCCGTTCCAGTAGTAAATCATCAACCCGGAATGAATGTCTTTACAGTAAATACGATGCCAGGAGATTATCATAAACAAGGTTTCCTTTATTAAAATTTTTTACCAATACTATCTTGTACCAATACAAATTGTGATTTTAACAATTTTTAGCAATGACATAAAAAATATGGATTTGTTGCCTTCATTATGTGGACGAATAAACTATTTTTCTGTTGTTTGTAGGAAACACCCCCACATTAGTAGCTACTCCAAATGCGCTGATAAGTATGTACCTAATACCTACTGAAATTATACACCTTATTATATTTCATTTAATTTATTATGTTGTTACCAAAATACATTAAGTTTTCAAAATCTATATTCTTGAACCGGCGATGAATATTATTCGAAAGGTATTCACACATGAAAATGATTGTACAAATCTCATCTTTATATTGATTTTATGCAACTCATATTTCGGTCTGGATATAAATATATAGATTTTCAAAAAAGTGTATCGTTACTTAAAATTCAACGTGAACATTTTTTACAAAATCAATGAGTACTTTATCATTGCTTCAATAGTTGTTCCGAATGTACAATTCCAATATCACCCTATGCAGATGATATGCCCTCATTGCAGAAACGAAATAATAACGGTTACAACCTCAAGTCCCAATGCCGTTTGTTGTATCTGGTAAGTGAGACAATTCTCAATTCAGTAGATATACTATCAAAACGACAATAAATAAAAAATCACCAGTTACCTTTTCCACTAGCACAATATGACCTAGTAATAACAATTGGGACTGTATAAGTACTGGATTCTGGTAGGATATACGTTCCATGTATGTTCGCTATTGTCATACATCGCTGTAGAAAACTGAACAATGTTATCTCTAATTGAAGCCGGTCAATAGTTAATGCATTTTACATTGAGTTTGGCCTAAATTGGCCCAAATGGAACATGTTTGCGGGTTTGCAAACAAGTTAGGGGTTTTCGCACTCCTCAAAAATCGATTTCGGATTACGACCATGTGTACTACCATGTTTTTCTTCTTGTATGGTATTTCATCAAAGTGAATTTTTTTACTAAGGTTATCAACCGTTTTGCTTATATGCTGTGAGTAATTTAATGCAACTTTTGTGCAACTGTATGTCAATGTGAGATACATTTTTATAAACTTTGTTACAAATTTGTCACATGTAAAGTACAGTTTTCATATTCATATTTAAAACAGTGTAAGAAAACAGGTCAGACAGAAAAGAGGTCATGGTTTATCTTCCTCCTTCAAAATATAAAAATGAGATGAGCTTAATGTTTTCCCGCTATGCTCATTTATAATCAAATATTGCAAACTGGATTAACTGCGAAGTTTGCTGAGGTTTCACCACCGAGATATTTTGGGCACGGCCTTGCGCCACGGCCTCCAAATCTACGCTACGGTACTGTTGACTGGCTTCAATACATGGAATACAGTATTGCAGTTTTTTTTTGTTAAATATTTCATTAGCTCCCGATTCCGATTTTTTCAATAATAATTAATTTCAAAAATAATCAAAGTGATGAAAAATTAAAATTAATACAAATATGATTCTAATTTTTTGTATGCAGATTTATATTAGTGAGAAATGGTAACACGCAAATTTTTATGGTCTCTTTATAGCTTTTTACTTATGGTATTCAGTAGTGAATACAAACTTCCATATACGTCTCATTTCATCATAAAGCTATTAATTGTTGTTTAATATAAGTAATTTATGTACGTTTTACTTAAGTTTCTATTACTAAAATTTGTCTAGCTTTGGATTATGTTCACTATTCGTTGACTCGTGTCAAAATCAAGAACACCGATGTCCCAAATGCAACGGCTTCCTCGGAATTTTCAAACCTATACAATAAAAAGTAGACATTTCTAGGTTGCTAGTAAGCGATAATCACTAATCATTACTGATTTCAGTTATTCTAATCGTTAAAGTAAAGTTCATTTGTACCACATATGAGCATGGTAATGTGCATTTTTCTTGTTAGTACTAGTACCTATATTGTTAGTTTACTTTAGATCGGGCATACAGGTCAATGTTGTGATTAATTCTTACCGCCCTAAAAATTATACAAAACACTTAATCAAACTGTAAAAGGGCCAACAATTCAACTTTAATGTTTTAGCTTTAGCCAAATGAAGTAAAAATGATTTGGCACATAAAAAAGTGTGACTGCTTTTGTTTCTAAAAGTGAACTTTCAACACTAAAATATTTATTTTTCATAGAGCGTATGATTTATAACTAGAGACAGGAATAGCTAGAGCTTGCTACTTTTTTCTGTTGATAGAAAAAAGCCTCGTAATGGCTGCAAACGTGCAGATACTATGTCTCAGACATAGTATCTGCACGTGTCCAGCCATTGCGAGGCTATATTTTGAATTCTATTTGGAGGTTTTTGCTATTTTCTAGCATTATTTATTGAGTGCTGTAGCAAAATACTATTTTTGTTCCATTATTATTCTATTTTAATGATTTTTAAGCACGTTTGTTTACTTTTGGAGTATGTGTTTTGGTAAGACTTTTCATGGTCAAACTTGGACTGAAAATAAATATTTAAACTCTAAACTTGAGTCGAAAAAGCAAATATATCCCGAATCGGGATGTATATCTGCTTTTTCAACTTTCGACATTCGAGCAACTATTTCAGAACTGGTTTGAACAAAGAATATTCTGTGAAGGAAAGAGAACGGCAGAGTGGAATAATACAAATAATTTTATTTAAGTATGAGTTAAATACCAACTTTGTGTACAAATATTGCACATTAATAAAAATTTCTCTGTAATTCGGGCTACTATAATAAAATGTCGGATTTCGGAATGTAAAAGTTGAAAGACGATGACTCATAGCAATCATTAATGGTTTATTAGTTTTTGCCTTGTTCCTTTTCTATTGCCAATAGCTGTGAAACGTTGTAATAAAAATACATGTCAACAACGCCAACCTGTAGTTGAACCCACTGTGAAAGAAATTCACATAGACTTCGAAGTGTGTTGTCATAATATGCCTTTCTTAATGGAAAATTCACAATATTAATTTACTTTTAATTTGTCACGACGCACGTCTAAATTATTATTTCTACAGCAATATTCATCATTTTATTATGTCTCACCGCGGTATCTTACATTTCAGACTATCCTAGAGTTACAACACAATTTCAAATAACATCTTTTCAAAAGGGTGCTATTTATTAGCCTTTAAATTAAATGAAATAGCCTTTAACATTGTTTACAACCTTTAAAACAAATGAAGGCAGCCTTTAAGGAAATAAAGTAATAGCCTTTGAATAGATTAAAGCAGCCTTTAGAATAGATGGATGCAGCCTTTAGAATAGATGGATGCAGCCTTTAGAATAGATGGATGCAGCCTTTAGAATAGATGGATGCAGCCTTTAGAATACTTGCATGAACTTTATATAAAAAATATCATATGCTTATATAGTAATTGATAATGTGTAACTACCTGCTTCCTTTGTGATAATAGGTATCAGTTTATCTTTCCTATTTATTTCTTTCATAACCATACCTATTCTCGACCATGGCTCCGTCAGTCATACCTTAAGTAGGCTCTTCATTGAATTGGGTTTATAAAACTCACTTTGGCGAAGAAAAGGACGCCAATTAATTTGTGCAGGAAGACTGGATTTTTAATTATACAAATAAAAATATAAGGGGATTAGTAAAATATTTCTACTGCAGACCTGGTGGTAAAAAGTGTCGAACAAGTGCAAAACTTCATTTTGTAAATGCAACTGACATCTGTGGATTAAAAATTGTGAACATAATCACGAAAACAATTCGTATGAACATGGACTTAGCATTCATACAAAAAGAGATAGAATTGTTGGATAACTACATACTACTAAGACGTTATTAGTATGGAACCCTACAACTTGACATTTACTCGTTTCCACCTTCTGTGAACCCTACAAAGCTTGGTGGAAAACCTAAACGTCAAACGTGGAAGACCAAAAGTCGCAGCCAATGTCCTTATAAGAGAATAGACTATCAGGATAGATAATGGAACCACGGCCGAAAGGTCTGTGCACTCCTATGTGGTGGGAGAAGTGTGCATAACTCAAAAAGATTTGGGAGTAATAGTCTGCAGCAATTTTATATCATTTTGTGTCTTCAAACTTTTTGGCTTGGAGATACGGAGTGCTCAGACTTGTATAAACGGCCGTGATGGAACTGTTAAAATAAAAGAACTATTGACTCTGCCTCTGATTATTGAACATAAATAACTACAATGAATAAATATTTAATAATATTTTAATATAACTTAAAGGCTATTAATTCATCAACTAAAGGTTATTAATTCATTTAGTTAATGGCTGTTTCATCTGCAGATTCATTTGTTTTTAAAGGCATTTTACTTTTTTCATTTTAAAGACTACTCTTTTATTTTAAATGCTATTTCATTTAATTTAAAGGCTCATTATAAATAAGTCTTTTCAAAAAACCATAATAATAACAATCAAAATATATGTGTACAAATAGTTTGCAAGTAAGAACCCAAGTGTGTTAATATTATACCGTTTCGTAGGAAAATCCATGATTCATTGAGTTTATAAACTGTTTACCTTTACATTTGTAATTGAAATATATCGATCCAACGGGAACAATATTTTGATGGGGTATTAACAGAAAGAGTTTTACGACCTGCCCCTGGCCCCAGATAGAGGCACATTGGACTATACTCTTCTTTGACAGTCACATCCAACTATTTGTTGCAGAAGGGGTTCACTTCCCCAAGTAAAGTAAATTTTGGTTAATTTACCTATTTAAACATAAAAAAGGCTTGCTTCTTCCATCCGCATCAGAGTTAAGCTAAAGCCTGTTTTTTGGAGCAAAAGGCAATTATATTATATATTATAAAAGCTTGTATTATATATACATTAAATACAATGTATACATGTAACATTGTATCTATATGATATTTGCCTGGATTGGATAACTACCTACGAATTTGTAATCTTACGATCTCAATTTACTTATATAAATATTTTTCTTGGAAAACAACACGAATATTAACAACAAACAGTTGAGTTGTTTTCAAAAAGTTTTCTGTGGCAGCAGTTTTTGTTAGGTCGAGTAATATCGACATAATAATAATAAATATTATGGCTTTTCCATGGAGTAAAGTTAATCTGTAAAATTTGGAGTGGCTAAACAGTGGATTGACTTCGTTGTTTCGATTGGAAATCAGTTAGCTTTAAGTATATATAGTTAATAGATTACACACTTGAAATAAGTGAATACTAAGTACAAAAGAATTGTCCCATCACCTAAGGCTACAATGATTCATCCATTTATGGTTGGGGCTTTTAAATTACACCACATGTGTTTCAGTACGTTTGGACTGTCAATGTACGATTTTCATGCACACAATAGAAAATTTGGTTGTGTTCCTGTGACGTGTAATGTTTCTCAGAAAAGATGAAGGAAAATATTATTTTTATTAGGAATTGTAAACATGATATTCTCCATATGATATATATAAAACGTATGTGCGCATTTTAGAGGCCATAGCAAGAGACTTTCCTTCATTAAAACATATATCTTTTATAATGCATACTATATATGAGTAGTAGGTGATAATAAAATATATGTGCAAATATTGTGTAATATTCGTATATAAACACGTGAATATATACTATTATTTTGCAAATTAATTGTGGAAGGATGGTTACAGTTGTATTTCTGTTCAAATTAAGTTCGACAAAAACGATTACAGAAATGAACTTGAATTAATTGTTCTTTATTGGTGGTGAGACCATTAAAAATATCACAGCCCTTGGAGTACCTTAGTTAGTGACCTCTTCTAAATAGAATGTGTATGTTGTCATTGTGATGTATTATTATTATATTGTACCTGTGTACCATCAACAGGTCAAACTGCATTACAGTAATTATTTTCCGAATCCAACTCAAACTTCATCCTATGGTCAAGTCCTGCTCAGGTTTTTGAAATGAACCAAATCTGAAATCCAATCTATAACAAATTTATAAGCATTTTTAGGCTAAAAGCTTGTAGGGTGAAACATAGTATAGAAATTATATACGTGTATTGTTTAAGTTTATAATATACATTCATCCAACACATCAACATGTATATAGAGTTTCTCGTTAAACTAGTTATGTATGTATGTAAGTAATATGAATTGACATGACGGGAGGCAACACGCATAATAACTCATTACATTAGTGTAGTATTACGAAATATGTACGACTAAAGTGCATCAACTTTCAACCATGATAATTTATTAACAATTAAAATATGTGTAAGAAAATTATACAAGTAAGAACTCAAGTGTATTAATTAATATTATAATTTCGGAGGATAATCCATGACTCTTTTATTTTCTCTTTATCTGAGACATTTGGAATTCAAATATATCGAACGGAAAAAATATGCTAATCCAAGTTAATATTAACAGAAAGTATTTCATGGTCTTCCCCAAGTAATCGTACGTTAGTTCTTTCCTTTCACACTCACATTCAATTACTTGCAGAAAGAGTTCACTTCCCCCAAGTAAATTACTTTTTTTGACAATTCACTTAAACATAAAAAAGGCTGGCTTCCTTTAACCGCAATGCGGATTCCGTACTGCATCGTTTTACTAATGCAACTCTGGAGAAAGTGGACAAATAGCAACCAACGGTTGAGTTGTTATTAAAAGTCAAAAAGTTTTCCCTGTGCAGTAGTTTTTGTTAAGTCGTATAATAACCACCAACTATGGCTTTTCGATGAAGTAAAGGGAATCTTTAAACTTATCGTCTTTTTGATTAGAAACTAATTAGCTGTAGGTACAGAATATTTTAAGGTTTTTGAAAAAAGTAATTAGTACATCACAACACAAGTGTCCTTTTACCAGAAGCTATAATGTTTCATCCATTTATGCTATGGGCATTTAAATTACACTACATGTGTTTTAGTAAGTTTGGAATGTCATTATACGATTTTCATTCACACAAAAGAAAATTTGGTTGTGTACCTGTGACATGCCTTGTATCTCAGAAACGATGGAGGAAAACATTGTTTGTTTTAGGATTTGGAAATATGGTACTCGCGAACATTATTGGGATATATATCATCAAAACAATTATTTTTACTTCGTTTTCTTCCTTAGCCATACACATGACTTACTCAATTCCACCCATACTGGGAATGGTAGCTTTGTTCATGGCATTAATGAGTATGATAACTTTTCTGAGAGATATCGATCAGCCCGCTTCTGCTGCTAACATTGGGATAAAAATGGACTCTCAATTAGACGGTAAACATATATTTTGTAAAAATAAATCGTATTGACATTTATAAGAGCCGCCTACTAAATATTTTCTTTTTTTTAAAGAATTGTTCCAAGAAGAAAGAAGAAACATCAAGCCAAGTTTTACACGTGGATTAATTGGATTGGGTCTGTGCATTATAATTCTTTGTGGTGGATTTGTTGCAATTTTATTTGGACTTTATTTTGCATTTTATGACTATGTATTGAGATACCTCATGGCTTCTGTTTGTGGTTACCCAGAAAATTATGGAGATAAATTTATATTCCGATTAGTAGCAGGCCTGTCCAGTTTTATAGTTGCAATTCAGGCAGTTTCAGCCGTAACATTCTTTCTCTTACTTTCCATAGTATTTTTACAAGTGGTCCATTTCTGGTTGTCGTTTTTGGAAAAGTTGGGAACAAACAATGCAAGAGAAAGAATCGCTTACCGAATGCTTTCCATTGTCACTTCAGAATGCAACAGTCTTGCAAGTCTTGTTTCTCCCTCTTTTTTGTTAACTGGGCAATTACTGCTCATTGTTGTCATGTTTGGAGCAATTAGACTTTTCCGCAGTCTTGAGATGCCCGTGTATTTGATTTTTCCAGCATTTACAGTTATGACTGTATTAGGAGTTGCAATGTTGATTCCACAAGCTGCATATATGTGGACGACGTCAACAGAACTAAAGAAGCGCTGGAAAAACACAACGAATAAATACCAACTAAAATTCGCAGCTAGTTGTCGACCGTTACAAATTAATTGTGGTTTTTTTACTGTGAAAGACACCACTACAGTCGCAATTATTAGACTGGCATTAGAAACAATAATTAATCTTCTATTACTTTCAAGAGATAAAATTTAGAAAGTCATTAGGTACTCAGTAATGAGTACTGAGTACATACTGCTCTGGAATTAGCAAAATACATTTGTCCTCAAATATTTTTTTCATTTTTTGGATATAGTTTTAGTAGCTTATTAATTTTCCGATCAAAAGAAAACCACATCACCATTTGAAGCTTTATGCTCTCAGGCTGTATCCTCATTTTTCTACCACACTGTATTTTGGTATCCTTCAAATACATCCAATGAAATGTATGAAATTTGCAAGTAGCGCAACATTTTTGTAAATTTTATACACATTTTTCAAATCTCCAGAGGTTAGTCTCGCGGCTAGCTGGGCTGGGTGGTTTTAGGCTATGGAGATATGACCAATTCAGGGGATTTTAAAAGGTACTGCTCTTGGTTTAACAAGTTTCCATTTCCACCTCCGATGGTTTCTTTTAATTTGCAAATGCCAGTGATTTTGCTGAAGCAACTTTGCAGTGAGGTATGGTGTTCAGTACTTGTCGCGTACGAGGGAGCCGACTACCAATGACCGAATTGCTTAGTATTGATTTAAGTATTGCAATGCAAATCAACATATCGTTGCCTTAATCATAAAATCTGACAACTCGTTTCTTCATATCATAAAAATCTGACAACTCCATATAAAAGTATAGGGAGTTGTCAGATTTTTATGATATGAAGAAACGAGTTGTCAGATTTTATGATTAAGGCAACGATATGTGTAGGTGTCAAAAATATAAACTGGCCCGCTTTTTCAGATTTTTGATCGCAAGGATGTAATATGGGTAAAGACAGGATTACCTGGCACTATAAATAGTAGTTACTAGAGCTATAAGTAAAAGTAAAAATGGCACAACCAACAAAAATTAGATTTTTGCATTTAGTTGTGAATGGCTTGCCTTTTAGGGCCATTTCATGTTTCTACAGACGGAAATTAAATTTATTACCAGATCAAATTTAGACAATTATCATGGATAAGAGGGTTTAAAATACACGCTGGCTTGGGCAACTTCCATATTACACTCGGGAAAAACCCTGCACACATTCAATAATATTACAGGGATACTCTTGGAATACATTTGGAATTTACCCTTTGGATACCCATTCGGCTCCCTTGGGCAAAACCCTATTCGAATTCCATCAATTTTCCCTAGCATAATCTTTCCGTATTACAATTTTTTGGTTTCTTGGGATCGCAGGTGACGAATTTGAATGAATCCGACCTTGTAGTAAAGAAGGTTATATGATGCGAATCAATGCCCACAGTAGGGATAAGCATACTAATATAATATATGCATTCAAAATTTGTCCCAGTTTTCTCGCTACGCCAGACTTTTAGATGTAATTTCACCCAAATTAGCTTAATTTTTTCCCGCTATGCTCATTTATAATCAAATATTGCAAACTGGATTAACTGCGAAGTTTGCTGAGGTTTCACTACCAAGACATTCTGAGTACGGCCGTGCGCCATGGCCTCCCAATCTACGCTACGGTACTGTTGACTGGCTTCAATACATGGAATACAGTATTGCAGCTTGATTGTTCAATATTTCATTGGCTCCCGCTCCCGATTTTTTCAATATTAATTAATTTCAAAAATAAGCGGAGTGATGAAAAATCAAAATAAATACAAATATGATTCTAATTTTTAGTATGTATGTATATAGATTTATACTAGTGAGCAATGGTAACACGCAAATTTGTATGGCCTCTTTATAGCTTTTTACCTATGGTATTGAATAAAAACTTCCATATACTTCTCATTTCATCATAAAGCTATTAATGTATTAATTGTTGTTTAATGTAAGTAATTTATGCACGTTTTACTTAAGTTTCTGTTACTAAAATTCGTCTAGCTTTGGATTATTTTCACTATTCGTTGACTCGTGTCAAAATCAAGAACACCGATGTCCCAAATGCAACGGCTTTTTCGGAATTTTCAAACCTATAATTAAAATTGGACATTACTATTTGTAGGTTGTTAGTAAATCATTACTGATTTCAGTGATTCTAATCCTTTAAGTTAATTCAGTTCATTTGTACCACATTAGCAATGTTAATGTGCATTTTACTGGTTAGTACTACTAGTACACCTATATTGTTACTTTACCTTAGATCGGGCAATACAGGTCAACGTTGTGATTAATTCTTGCCGCCCTAAAATTATAGAAAACACTTAATCAAACTGTAAAAGGGCCAACAGTTCAACTTCAATGTTTTACCTTTAGCCAAATTAAGTAAAAATGAGTTGACACATAAAAATCGTGTGACTGCGTTTGTTTCTAACAAATGACCTTTCAACACTAAAATAGTAATTTTTAATAGAGCGTATGAATTATAACCAGGGTTGGCATAGTCAGAAATGTAATGCCGGTATTTACCGGTATTTACTGGTAATTACCGGCATGGCAAATTGTAATAAATACCATGCCAATGGCATTTTCTAAAATGTATGCGTAAAATCCAGCAATATAAGCTTCCAGTCGGTTTACTGTTATTAATATTCCATGTTTTGAACTGAAATTTAATGAGATACAAAACAAACCGATTGAAGCTACCTTTAATTATGTTTACTTTATTCAACAATTATATAATTTTTCACTGTTAGATCGTATAATTGCATTTTATACTTAGAAATAGAAAATGCCAGTGTGCCGAAAATGTCAGTATTTACCACTATTTACCGGTTGGCATGGTATTTTCTACTTTTGCTGGCATTTGCCCCAACCTTGGTTATAACTAGAGACAGGAAAAGCTAGCATTTGTTACTTTTTTATATCAAGAGCTACCATCGGGAGACTTAGTATCGCAGTAACTCCAAATTACATAGACCTTCCAGGTCGGGAACCAAATGTTGCTATTGCGGTTGACATTAAAGGAGGTGAAACTAGTATATATTATAAGCATTTTGTGAAATATACTTTTCTTCAAAAATCCACCGCTCCGGAATTATGGCGGGTTTTATCCGAAAAACCGATTTTTGCGGCACCCCGGTTATTTCGGAAACGGATATACCAAAATGGGTGCAATTTTTTTAACAATAGCTGAGAGTGTCCTCTAGTTGGGGGTTTTAACAGATTTAGTCTAGGTTGACAACTTTCGGAGAAAAAATTGTTTACTGTTACACATGGCGAAGTAGGGTTAATCATACTGTACCACGTATAACAGTAACTAATTTTTTTCTCCGAAAGTTGTCAACGTAGACTAAATCTGTTAAAAACCCCAACTAGAGGACACTCTCAGCTATTGTTAAAAAAAATTGCACCCATTTTGGTGTATCCGTTTCCGAAATAACCGGGGTGCCGCAAAAATCGGGTTTTCGGATAAAACCCGCCATAACTCCGAAGCGGTGGATTTTCAAGAAAAGTATATTTCACAAAATGCTTATAATATTATATACTATTTTCACCTCCTTTAATGTCAACCGCAATTTAGCAACATTTGGTTCCCGACCTAGAAGGTCTAATTTGGAGTTACTGATCGGTATGTTTCATGCTATAACAAAGATATATTTTGGATTTTATTTGGATGTTTCTGCTATTTTCTAGCATTATTTATTGAGTGCTGCAGAAATACTATTTTAGGGATTGTGTTCTATTTTTATTTTATTTTAATGATTTTTGAACAAGTTTATTAGTAACGTCACCTACTATTAGAAATGATTTGTTTGTCTGTGTGTCTGTTCGTGTGTGCACTTTTCCCAGACTGGACTATACATGTATCTACTACGCTATTAACACTATATATATATGCCTATATCACTATTTGTCAGTGGAGGGTCGGGTCAGGGGCGGGGGTCAGTGGGCACCCCAAAAACTGACGCTACTCTGTTACTAGTTTATTTACTTTTAGAGTATATAATATATGTTTTGGTAAGACGTTTCATGATCAAACGTGGACTGAAAATAAATATTTAAAATCAAAACTTGAGTAGAAAAAGCAAATATACATCCCACTATTTTAGAATTGGTTTGAACCAAATAATATTTTGTGAAGGAAGGAGAACGGCAGAGTGGAATAATTTACGTCTAATTTTATTTAACTATTTGTGCGAACACCCTCTCGTGACACACAATAACGTTACGATCCTCTTCGATAGCTCAGACTCAAATCTGATCAC
>JAQFYB010004655.1:0-15744 GCA_034694085.1 Pogonognathellus longicornis
TCGATTTAATGCATAGGCGAGTGTGGGAGTTTGAGTAGGGCTAATGCACGTAGTGCTTCATTCTGAACACGCTGTAGATTGTATATAAAGAATCGCAGTAGCAACTCGGATGAACATTCTGATGATGCGGTGAATAAAGTGCACTGTAAATGCAGGTAAATATAGCTCTTCTATATTATATTGGAGTGGTAGCAAATGTTTAAGTTCCTTCTTCCACTTTTGCATCTAACGCCGATACCGAAACTAGAAACTAAGTATAAGAAGCACACTTTACTCGACAGTTTAGTGCAGTTGGCTGATTCTTTTGGTATCCATCGGAAATCAATACCGAAAGCAACCTTTCATAAAGACATGTCAGCTTTTCTGACACCCTCTAGAATATCGTGCCTTTTCTTTGGTGCATTTGCCCTTGCTTGGTTGTAAGATATTAGTACTCAGGTATTGTACTTTTACGAGCAGATTGTACTGTATTTATGTAAGTATGTATACTACATTGCAGTTCTCAATTGTATTCATGTTGGATGTTCAAATATTATGCTCATTTAATTATGTATACTTTATTGTACGTTTATTAAATACCTAATATAAATATTTTTTAAGTATAGCATTTAATAATAGATAAATCGGATTTTCTTTACGTTAGAAGAATGTCAGTTTACGTTTGTATTGAAGAGAATGTTAGTAGCACTTACAAAAATATTCGGTTGTGTCTTTAAAATAATCGAAACGAGAAAAGCATGCCACGAAAAGTATGAAGAGTGCAGAGCTTTCTTTCTGATTGCAGAAGCACGTAGTTTTATTTATACACTCTTAAACACCACAAAGACAAGATGATCTCTAATGTATATACATATTACATTGCTCCTTGTTTCAAGAAAAGTCAGTTCGTAACATTGCATTGCATTATAGGCCTGTAGGATTTGCCAACTCAAGTTTGGTCCAGAGAAATGCAATAGAATCTGTAAAGTGCGAGTTTTCTCAACTACACATACGCACTCTTCCTTATATACTAAATACTTTTGATACAAATACACACAGAACGTTTTATAGCATGGCTTCTACAGTAGTAGTGGATAGTATATATTTACTGCCGGCAGAAACCCAAGCTAAGAAAAAGTTGAAGATGGGTATTGGTGGATTGAAGGGTCTGTCCTGCATCGAACTAACTCTACTAGTTGTATGTAGTAAAAGAGGGTAAAAGCGGTATATGTGTGTATTAGTTTCATATAGCGGGCAGTAAGTGTATACAAGTAGTATTGGGGGTATTACTGCACATAGTATTGGGAAAAAGAGTGGAACAGTTCAATGGTAATGTGATGTGGGCATCGGAGGATATATCTGTTAGAAAGTAAAGCATTTCTCGACTCTTTGTCCATTATTGACATGGGCCTTGGGGACTCGGCGTTTTATAGGCATTGCGTAAGTCCAATCGTGTGCTGCCCAAGTCCCGGCAGACCAGATGTCGATTTGATGTGTGCACTCTTGTAGAATTCTTCGTCCAAGTCTCTCTACCAGCTCTCTTGTCCTACGCTCGTCTCTTTTCTCTGAACTCTTGGGTTACTGCTGCAGTTGGAGTTATTTCCATCTGAGTTAGTAAGATATCGAAAGCTTTTTAGCAGGGCCAAGATTTTCGGGCTACACGCGCTCAAGTGCTACATTAGACTTACACTCGAAATCAAGACAGTGCATATTGGAATTGGAAGAGTGGGCCAAACCTCGGCTGCAATGTAAGAAAAAGAAAAAGCTAGTTGTAGTAGTAGTACCAAGTTAGCCAAACGAGCCAACAAGCTTCAATACCACCATGACTAGATCAAACCGGGTAGAGTAGAATTGTAGTAGCATTATGGCTGTAGTATCTGTAGTACGTAGAGCAAAGCAAAAGCAAGGCGGCAGGACATTCTCAGAGTCATGATGTAATATGTCCGTAAAGTATGTTCTTCTATTACGGTTGGCTATTTTCAGAGCTTATGCTTATGGCGTCTGGTGGTCAGGCAATATTGCTCAGATCCAACTTGCATTTTAACCCCCGAATTTCTGCAGCGATTCCCCTACTGCTATTCCTAATGGTATAATGTCGTCTGGTTTGACGTGGTCCTCTCTCTCTTTCTCTCTGACGATGACGCTTCCTTCCATCAGTTTTCTCCTATATTTAATAGTTATACATGTATATGTAACTAAGTATATTGGACCTAGGTGGATAATTTGAGCCGGGTAGTAAAACTGGGAAGAAATATCATCCCCCCTTCATGTTGGGATGTATAGTGGAAAATGAAGATTGATTGGCAGCCCAGAAGTAATTTCGGGACTGAGGTCGACACCAGACTCCCTTATGCCATTGGCACATTTTATTTCCTGCTTTCAATGTACACAATATACACATATAAGTAGTAACGGTGCACCACACACGTCCAAGTGTCAAATCCAAAGTAAAATACATATAAACGTCCTGCAGGAATGTAATGCAACGTAATGTGTGTGAATGAATTCAGCCAACTAATGTGAATTCAGTTGTGATGTTGGTGTAATCCATTAGCAAGGGCATTAAGGACAACACAAATGAAAAGCACCTTCTGTGATATTGTTTTACTGTTTTCTATATTATCGTCTTCCCACAGGAGTATACTACATACATAAAATATTACTTATGGTACAGCAGGAGGGATTTGGGTATAAAATAATAGAATTTTGAGTGATGACCTCATGTATGAAAAAGGTCACCTAGCCAAAGTTGATTCAATTGAAAATGATTCGGAAATAGTAAATTGTGAAGGTATTTGAATGGAACTGGAAATCTATTTGGAGGAGCACTAAATTTGAATGAATTGCTGAGTAACTGTGTGCTTGCAAGTGAAATTGCCTTCATATCGGTTTGGTTAGATCTGTTCGAACTAATACTGTAGTACTACTTTGCAAGCAGTCATGGAAATTATATTCCTTCCATACGTCTCTCAGAAAACGTAATGTTCCTTCGCGTATATGAGTACAATAGAAAGACTATAGTGTTCTTGGCGTGGACTTTACTCCCGTCAGCTCAGATAGACTTTGGAACTGAAAGATATTTTACAGAGTAAGTGCTTGCAATGGTTTTCCATTATGATAGTATTTTGGGTAAGTACCGTGGTTACACTATTGAAACCCTGCTCTGCTAGTAGAACTTAACTGATTGTGTGTGAATTGTGCTGGAGCTAGAGTGGCTTTGGCTTTATTGCAGGCTAGCTTGCAAAAGTGGTTTCGTTCATATGCGATTTCGCTTGAACAGAAAGAGCAGAATGTTCAGTTCAGTTGGTTTAGGATTAGGATCGTAAAACTCAGAATAGAATAGACATCGGAGAACAGCATAGGGAATGTTTATCTTAGAGCTAATTTATTATTCATGATTTGTGGCTAGGTTGAGGCTTCCAAAGAGGTTCTTCGGTTTCCTTCATTCCCAATCAGCAAAATCCTACTCCTATTCTAACTACTCAATATGTATATGCGTAGTAAAGTACCTAGATACAAACAGAAGTCCCCATAGTTGTTTGTTCTATAGGTACCTAATTATATATACCTAGTATACACGTTTCAAAGCATTTCTCAGACTTTCTGGGTTTTCTGTACATGGGCTTTGTTTTTCGGTTTCTAAACTGTGTTGTGGTTGGTTTGGAGCATTACATTTTACTTTGAGTGCAGCATTGCACACAGAGTATTATGTAATACTTTGGTTCGTACAACTCATGTAATTTCGAAACTTACTATTATGCATAATGTTTCATGAATCATGTAACCTAGCCACTTTGTGAGATGTCTTTTTTGAGCAACCTATCAAAGCACTACACCTATATATAGTTTTCTACACATCAAATTTTGTTCATTGAACGAATATATTCTTGGAATTTAATTCAATCACAAAAACCGTATCTGCCTAGGTTTAAATGAAATGATTTGGGTAGTCATGATTAATGCTAAAATTTAAGTATGTAGTAATAAGTTGTGGTTTATGAGGTTTAAGTAGGTATGACATACTTACATAATAACTTACATAAGAAATGAAAACACTCTCTATTGTATGTAAATATGTACTGCATTTGTAGACCACAATTTTTATGCATAACTATATTATAATCTCTTGCAGATTTAGATTTAAGATTGGTGCACTTTTGGGAGGGTAAAACATACAGATATAATCGTTATTTACAAATTCGGTAGAACAAATAGTAGGTATGTTATTATTATCATTTCATTGAAGATAATATTTTAAATTATACCTGATAACAATCATGTTTAGATTATTTTATTTTATTTATTTGCTTTGAAATTGAAAATCACTTTGAAACAATTGAGGGTTGCAATTGTGAGGGGCAAGTTGAGGCGAGTAAGTTATAAGCATACAAAACTACAAGTTAGTAAAGTATTCTGTTACATGTAAATAGTATATGTGCATGCGATACACTTGGCGTGTAGTCATCGGTGATACGGCAGAGTTAAACTTTGGCAGAGTAAATGAGAAGTGCGCCTGTAAATAACAAACGTCAAGTTATATTGGGGTAATGGCACATTTTTGTAGAAAAGAAATGATGTGTAGAAATTGTGTTTATTACCGAAAGGAAAGTCTTTGATATGTCTACTGAATGTTTTCCCCGAAATATCACATTATTATGGAATGTTTAATATTGTTATAATATCCTCCTCCTATAATATAGAGATATTTAGAGAAGATAGTATATTTAATAGTGCAGCTACTAAAAATCCCGTCATGCCAAACTGCCATTGCTAGCTGTATGGAATGTTATTTCGTTGCTACTCCTATCAGTACATTACATGGACGAGGAGACTGACATGTGGAAAGAAAGCCAACAATAATATTAGCTGTGCTGCGCAACTATTTTGTAGGAAATGTCTTCTATACAAGGAGAAGAGTAGGAGTGAGACAGATAGAAGTACTTGTTGGCTTGCTGGTGATGTTAGTGGCAGTAATCTATCCCAAATTGATTCTTGACTCGGATAAATTTATCATTTCAGCTCTGGTCATTTATTAGTTGGTTGTGCGGATGTGCCCGGGTTTTCTCTGATCCTTTCTTTCCCTTCATTCTTTCTGATTCTGTTTTCCTCCTTCCTATCTCTCTCTCATTTTTATACGGAGCTGGTTGGCTTACAAATATAGGATATGGTTGCTTTATAAGTAGCACGAGAGCTCACCAATGTGCAATGACTATACTATACGAGTTTTCTTTCTGACAACACACAACACCAAAGTCTTCCTTTGGTATGCCATTCAATACCCCAACTATTCACTCCACTTCAGTCAGGCGTGGCACACTTTTACTAAGACTCCTAGTACTCCTAGGTATTCCCAGTCGAGTTCCCCTCTTTACTAAAATCCTAGCTCAATACAATACAGCAACTATTACCTACACTATGTATATACTGTAGTAATCGTAATGTGTTTCACTGTAGTTTTTACTCGTCAGTTGGTCCTAGTTCTACAACAACACTTTTCTATTGTTCCAACTTTCCTATCGCAATGGATATTAAGTGTGCTTCAAGCTTTAGACTAACTGGTTGCAAGTGCAAGCGTACACGTACCTAACACCAACCCTATACAAACCATGCAGAATCCAAAAAAAATCTTATTTTGCTTGGGAATATTTTTGGTAGGTATTTGAGGAAAAATATGTATACCTAGTAATAATATGAAAGCCTCTTTTGCCACTACACTACTACAAGTTATTTATTTCCGTTATAGTGTCCTCATTGACCCATACCATAAATGCATGAGTGCGGTCTAATACTTCCACTTGAGCATACTACAATGATTCCAACATCTATTTTCTCTTCAAGAAAGATTATTATTCTGGTCAGTATCATTTTCATCTTGAGTTTCCTCAACTTGACTTTTCTATGAATGTATGTTCGTCTACGTACGTACGTATTAAGTTTCTAGATGAATAGTTCCACGTTATTTTCATTTTGTCTGGTTTAGCTCGGATAAAATCTGTTTGATATCATTTCACTTTCGCTAGAATAAAGTTTTCTCGTTTGTGCTCCTGTTTCAATTTCAACTTTCTATCCGTTTTGTCCAGTCCAACATGCTATACACACTTTTTTACCTCCTCTCTAGGTGTTTGTGTGTATCATGCTCTATACATTACGCATTTTTCTACAAGAAGACACACGCACGAAAAACTAAATCCTTAGGAACATCTACACACTATACACACTCTACACACTATGTATTGCATATGAGAATTTACTACTGCGAAATATCTCCAAGAAGATCTTTTTCTCCCCTTCTTTTCCACTTAACTCTGTTTGGACGAATTTTCCATCTTCTTGGTGGTGGTAGTAAAGTCGGTACAAGACTATTCGAATAGTTTGTGGCAGTTGTAGGAGTAAAGTCCAGCTTGGAGTGACTTTCCCTCTCTCTCCATGTCTGTCTCTCTGCTCATTCCTTTCTTTATGATGATGCTTCCTCCAGAGAATCAGTGAAGTGTTCGACATTGGATATTATTTTGAGATTTCTTTCCATCATAAGATCATTGAAGGAGGATATGATGGAATAAGTGATAGGATGTAGTGGCAGGCAATGTGGATGATCAAGATGGAAAAGTGGCTGGCTGAAGAAGTCAGGTCGCGACTTGGGAGTCAGTCGAACTCGAATCAAGTCAAGTAAACGTCCAAGTTGAATTGAAGAAGAAAGGAAGGGTGAGTGTGATGTGATGGGGATGTGTGTGTGTGTGTTATGTTATGATAGTAGTCATTCCAAGCATCAAAGATCTCGTTGTAGTCGTAGTGGCAAGAAAAGAGAATTTCATGTAAGTAGTGTAGGTAACTACAAAGGGAGTTTGTATTTTGTATGGTGGTCTGCTCAGTCCAAGTGGAAAAAAGTATTGTGTTGTGGCAATGTAATGGGTTCGTGGGAGGTTATAGGCTTATTCACAATAATTTGATTTTTTTCCCTTTTTCTTTCGAACTTGTCTTGTTCCATGTCCTCTCTCTCTCTGTCCTCCTGACATTTTACTTCACTTGACTTGACCAGATATTTAGAACAGAGTTGTATACTACGAAGAACTCAACTTTCATTCCAATATCCAACCCATTCTCCCATTCCCTTCTGGTGCAAGTCAACTTTTGGAGCTTTTCTTTGGTGATAGCATTTGTATTGCATTATGTGTTGTATATATGTATGAATGGGAGTTTGATGATGATGCACTTGCAACGGTAGTGTGTAGTCAATAACTCTTTCTTATATAGGGTTATAATATTGTGTAAGGCCTGCTAGCAAAATGATGTGGTGGTGGAATAAACAGATATGCCATCATTTCATACTTGAAGGGTTGACTCCGCCCATTTGAAATCTGCAAAGGAAAAAGCTACTAAAGCATCAAGACGAATAACAATAAGTTATATTGTTCCTCGTTGCTCTCTTAAAAGCATAATTTCTTTGGTTGTGTTTGTAATGTAGTAGTACGTGGATGTTAATATGATATCTCATTTGGAAGTCTGTGTCAAGTCTGGGCGAGGTAGGAGGGAGTAATTGCAAATATTCAGAAGCGACACGACACAATGAATTTACAATCTTCCTTCACTTCAATCTGTCTGCCTTTTGGTAGTTAATCATTTGAATTTTCATAGACACATTTTCTTTTCTCCTACGTAAAATAATGACCACTTCATTTGCAATTTTATGTATTGTGTACAACAGGTGTACCAGCAGTAGGTAAATAACATTTTTATAAAATGAGGATAAAGAATATCTTGACAATATATTGGTGGTTGAAGTGGTAATCCCTACTTATAGGTTATGGCAGCTGTATACAATGTGTCAGTGCGAATTAATTTTTTATCCATTTCATCCGATGAAAAATTCTGACTATTAATGAAGTACTTACCTATTACCTATCTACATAAAGCCTTTAGCTAAACTTCAGTCTTTCTTTAAGTGATACGATCTACAAATTAGATGATATAAAAGTAACTTAGGAATCATGCAATTCCATCAAACTAATTTAAACATGTTCATTATTTTTATTACTAGTACTGTGAATATACAGATGACTTGTCGCAGAGAGCGGTTAAAAGTTAATGTTTTAAGAAATGAATATGAACACACGTCTGGTAATCGAGTAAAGAATGATGTGGAAATGCAGCATTAGTTTAGGGTGCGCACTGCTTTAATAATATTCGTATTATTGCATGCATGCAAAATAATGGTACCTATAGCGTATAATAAGTTGTCTGCAAAAAGCACCAGGGCAGGAACAGGCAGCTTGAGACGAGATATCTCTGGAGCGTCCTATTGAGTCTTCTTGAATCTTGACTCACTCAGTCAGTTGGTCTGACTCGAGTTGAGTGAGAATTGTGAATACATTATAGTATCGAATAAACAAAACTTGCTCATGCAGTAGTACATAGCAAGGAAATAAAAAATTCTCAACACACAAGACAACACTCCGTCCGCGCTGTACTTTTTGTAAATTTATTCTGTTTGCAGTCCGATGCACAACTTCTTTCTTACGGCTCTTCTACGACTAACCAACCAGACAATCAAAAAAGTCAAAGAAATATTGTAGTTTGTTTCTCTGTAATGCAAACTAAAGAAGCTTATGAAAATGTACGAGATAAAATACTCTTAATGCAAATATGCTCAAAGAAAAAGACTCAGCAATAATTTTAGCCTTTGCGTGTTGGCCTAAGTAAAAAAAGCTTTTTGTAATTTATACTCACGACATGGTAAGTACTAACTGCGTGTAATGACAAATAATATAATGGACGAACTTAGACTGCTCATACCACAGAGTGTATAAGAGTGTATTCATCAGCAAGTATTAAAATACAAGCTTTACTGCACAGGTACCTATGCACAAAACGTTAATAATAATAATACAAAGTGGAATATCAAGAAACATTCACTTATAAACTCCAACTAGTAGATAACCATGTACCTATATGAATGTATTATTTAGCCGTGTGTTTAATACGACTACTTTTTCATTCAGAAGTTTATTTGATACACAAAAGCAGTCGTTTAGCAGTAATTGTTCAAAGCAGATCCAATTTAACCCTCGGTATGCAAACAACATTAAGTATTCATCATATAAGCGCTTCCTCACGTTATTACTACTTACAAGTGCTACATTGTAAACACAGATCTTTTGTTTTGACTCGCATTAAGTTAAAGCAAGCCATTGCATTGTATTAGGTTTATGTAGGCCAGTTATTAACCTTTAATACTTAATTGCCTAGGATGGTATACATTAGAGAATCAAACGGGATACGAATATCTGTGCATCACCAAATAAACACTATTAACTTAATCAAGAAAGTATGTGAGGAAAGGAAAGCATGTTGAATTGCACATAGCGGTATGTAGTATTTCGTATATATACATAGATAGTTTCCATAAAAAAACTTCTACAGAGATAAGAGTATTTAAACACATAGCCTCGGAGATATAAGTTACGACTTCATTTATCCCGAGATGAGAAGATGAGAAGGCATGAAGAAAGGCGCTTGCATTATTAATGAAGACCCCATTTCTCAGTATGAAAAGACAAGGGAATAAAAATTCCTGGCTTCTAGAACGGAATGCAGATGCAGACACGCTTGGTAATGATCTCTTTCTGTGTACATACACACATACATAATATAGGTAGGTGTAGTCATTACTGGCAGGTGAAAAGAGGCTGGCTTTTGACTAAGTTATGGTAATACGAATATTTCTTAGGGCACTATTACAAACGCAGGATCATTCATGCACCTATAAAACAATCCTATATACTACCCACTATAAGGAGGAGGAAGAAATTGTTCACATGCAAGATGTGTTGTGGCATGAGTTGGAGTTTTATGAGAAAAAAATTTCCTAGTGATTTTGTGCCTTAGTCCAACTCAACTAGTACATAGGTACCTACAGCTATAAAAGAAAAATATAGCTAATATCTACCTTATATAATATATTTACCTAAGTGCCTACGTTAAATTAAGTGTGAGTATTCTTATGCCTGTGTATTGTGTATATATAGCAGTATGTGGAATAGAATGCAGTAGACTGTGATATTTAGTAAGTAATAGGTATGTATCATGGGTGAAACAAGTAAGTAATGTATTCTTGTCTTGTCGAATGAATAGTGTAGAGATCCGAGTCAGAGAGAGAGAGAACGAAACAAGTGATTGAGTGATACTTAACGGCCTAGCTTTTGTGTTGCACCTCTTCCTTTCCGTTGATGAAGTGATGAGCTCGGATCATCCCACTCTATCCTCAGCCTCAGCGTAACTAAACTACGAATCTTCGTTTCTTCGGGACAGAAGCCAAGCCAAATAAAGCTTGTCTTATTTTGTGCTATATGATGGCATGATACATGCTTCTTTTTTCCCTGTACTACAATTTCCACTATACGAGACGGGAAAATAATAGATTATTCTCATTTCTTCCATGTGCCTACAGTGTTTTAACAACACAAGTTCTTGTCTGAGTTTGCATTTTACTTGGGTTTTATTTGTCCCATCATCCTCGTATATTATATAACAAATGCTACAGACAAGACAACTAATGTAATGTTAACATTGCTCATGTAATGTAATCTGCTAGCAAGGCAGGCAAGAGATGATATTTGATATTGTATGTGAATTCTTCTGTTGCTGGATATTCTATAATGTTGCAGCGTCTTTTGTGTAGGTACACTTACACTACACGGCATATGAAAACAATGGTTAGTGTTAGTATGTAAAAGAAGTGTGGTAGAGTCGAAGTGGCCGGATAACGCATCCAAAAACTTTGCTTATTATTATATACAGTGAATCTTGCTTCCAGTTTACAGTTGCAGTTCTGCTGCGACTTGCCAAGAGCTGAGTGAGTATAAAAGACACTTGAATTAAAAGCTGTATTGCTATATACATACGAGTATTATAGTGGTGGTGTATAATACAGAGGATACTTGTATAATGTACAATGGGAAGCATTACAAAGATGTGATATGACTCTGATGCTGCTGGTTTAGTTTCAGCGTAGTAAAATACTTGGTTGAGTTGGTTGGCTTTTGTATTGTGTTGTCAGACTTGTAGTTGGGCCATGTTCACTAATTGTATCTTCAGTAAGCAAGTCGTAATTTACGACCAAGCTTTTCATCTTCATCATTAGACAGACACCATCTTTGTAATATGCTTGTTCTATATGTATTCAGCTTCTCTGGCAATTGCCATTCTTCCACTTAAAGTCAAACCGTGGACCACCACTAGAAAGTAAATATACTTAGAGTGCATATATAATATTAATTTTGTTGCACTATTGTATACGTGTGCATAATAGATAAACTTCTGCAACGTACTGACAAGTACCGTAATATTTTAGCCCAACTTCTATACATATATACAATTCTGCATCACTGGCAGATTTAATAATACAGAATATTATGCATATTATTATAATGAACGCAGCTTAAGAATGTGAGCCAATGAAGACATTAACAATGCATACTATACTCATATTTGAAACTCATTGTTTTCACTGTAATTTATTGCACCACAATATTTTCTACAAAAAATTATCAAACCATTCTGTTTCTAGAGTCACCCCCGATATTCTCCGAGTCTGAAGTTAAAAATCAGCAACTTCGTAAATCTGACACCTATACCTATCAACATTTAACTCAAAAATAATATTTAAAGTTTAATAAAATTAATAGGTGAATCTAGATAATGGATCTTGAAAATATGTTAACAAAAGTTGAATTTAAACCACCGTTAAGATATCCATTGCTATTGCAATGCGATTAAGTTGGCATGTCTAAAGCTAAAGTGTAAATAGTTTTTACGAGCAAATGCATAAGAATGTAAAAAAGTATAAATTGTGTCGTCGTGTACATAGGAAAAAATTGAAATGGTAGTACAATTCAATGTTACGAAGTCTTGGCGTGAGCCAAAAGTTGATCTTGGATTGTTAATTAGGCAGAAAACTGTTGAAAAGAAGACAGATTTCTTTATACATGCAAGTTCAACTTCGGCAGTAGTTAAATAACTCTTGGGTGGAGTTTGTACTACTGGAAACTTTCTTAAAAGTTTTCTGTCAGGCAATTTGTAGCAAGAGTCGTACAGATGCAATCACCAAGTAGTAGATGGAATAATTTATCGCATTTGGAACAGTCGTTGTAAATTGTTGCTTTTTTAAAGTGCCTCAGCAATACGGAGGAATGGGGAGAGTCATGCTCATAATAGTATACAGAATACGATTTCTTCTGCATGCACATTTTAAAGTAATGAAAGTAATGATGTATGCTTTAGGACGCTCTACAGCAATAAATATTATTCAGTGAAGTTCATTCATAGCTAACGACAGCAAATTCTTCATAATATGCAAATCACATATGTTTTGATCGCATGCAATTCCTCTATTCACTCACTCTACATACAAACTTACTTAAACAAGAACAGTTTTATTTACTACTTTGCATTTCCGAAACAGTTTCTGTCCAACAAAGATTTAATGAGTCATCGTTCTAATCCCAAGTACCTGCAAAACTTATAAAAACTTTAGTGAAGTCACCTTATGAATGAAGTTGACTTGAAACAGTTCTACATATTCACTTCCATTAAAGTTCGTCCTCTGCATACCCAATTTTCAATTACTTTTTCAAGTTTACATTATTGCTTCATGCAACGGTAAATGAGACCAATATTCTGCATTTGCTATGCTACACATCTCTCGCCATTCTTCTATTGTATTTATGCAAAATACACTTATAATTTTATTTAGTCGCAAACTCATTTACTCAGATAGATCATTGTCTAGCACTACAACTAAAACATGCATTCATACCTGAGCGTTCAACTGTTATGTCTGTCTATTTGAGAATTGCACCGTGTCGTTTAGACTTCAGAATTCTTATCTGGACACCAAGTATAAATTGAAATCCAAACAATGCACACAACACAGTAGCCTTATAGAATCCGTACTATACCTAAGTACGGATTCTATACACATACAATGGCCAAGAAAATAATGTGTTAGTATATTAGTAGACGATCCAAATATATCGATGATGTTATAATAAAATAATACACAGTGCATGTACATCATTAACTACACTGGATAGGGATAGTGCTAGATGGGCACAACACAGCAGAAAATTTGATGTGACGAGTAAGAAGACTTGTATCTCATTGTTAATGTACATGGCAGACAGAAGTAGGTGTGGGTATTATTTCAGCAGTAGATAAATTGCAATAATATAATACAAGGAACTACAAGGGCGAGTCTGCACAATGAGAATGATAGTAGGAGCGATGTGAAACTACTTGAAGTTGTAATCAGTTCATTATGAATGCCAAGCATCGCAAACATTTTCTTCTTATCAATCTATTAGCAGGACGAAATGATCATTTGTGTGCGCTCAAGTGAAGCTTGAAGCAAAATTAAAGGAGAGCTGTGTGCTGCGCAGTTACTAAAATTGGCTCTGCTATTCTCAGCATACGAAGAATAGGAGTTGAGCGAGGTATGAGCATGAAAAGCTTAACACGGTAGCTAGACTAATGGCAAATTATATTGAAGCATCAAGCTAGCTTCTTCATCATCATGATCATTATCTCTATCATCTTCATCTAAATATATTCATTGAATTTCATTTCTTTTTTGCTCATAGGTATGCAGTATGCACTAACCCTTTCTGCTTGATTGGCATAGGTGTGTAAAGAGCGACGTAGGTATTTAACAGTTTATATATTAAAGATAAAGACCCAGTCACTACTACTGCTATTATATTACTACTAGTTTTTCTTTCCTTACCTTAATTTTTTAGTCAATGTAAGTCTCTATACACTTTTTGCTGTGCCCCCGCTATACATACATTTCTGTAACTATGCATTAAAACTTGTATCCATACACCATATTTCTTTATAATAGTTTCCACTTAAATAATGAGGCTTTTCAGTCAAAGCAATTTCCTGAAAGAAATCTAACAATTGTAGTTTTTATGCGAATTTCTAAATTTTTTCTCCTTAAAACGTGGGCGAAAGTATAGGAACTTAAGATAAAGTAATGTCACGTATAGCCAGCAAAATAAAGATGAGGTCAATGAATGGGGAGATTGGTTCATATAATTATTATTATGTGTGAGCCTATAGAATAATAAATATGGAAGCATTTAATCATGTACTAATGAATTCTTTACATTTTTTTGATTACAGATACCAGCTGGAGGAGTTGGTAATTCAGAATAAAAGTGTAACTCAGCTCAACTATTGACTCGATTGCCGTCAGCCATTCATTTGCAAAGGTATGTATGTCTATGTATTCCAAATTACCTACGATTTTCGTAATGAGAGTTGTAAGTTACGACTACTCACTCGGTATCCAACCGATTTAGAATTCCAGCCCGAAATTCTTTAGAAATCTGTAAAAAATTGAGATAGTTCACAATACAAGGGCATAGTACAACAGACGTACAAACTGTAGTGTGAATGTACGAATTCATTCTGCTGAATGTTATTTTGGGCTCTTTATTGCTACACAAGAGAAACAACTACTAAAAGTTTCGAAAATGCTATAATGGTATCGTGAAAGCGGTTAGCATCATTGCACTTTTAGTTTAGTTTCAAGTACACCCATAAAAGGGGAATAAAATTACAATTTGTGAATTTCAATGTTAGGCAGAAAGTCAGAGTAGTATTAGCATCATTGCAGCAGAAACCACAAACAGAAAGTACTGGCAGTAAAAGTGAAGATGATTTAAGAATAATTTGGGTGTATATATTATATGCAAGTGTATATTTGCCATTTAAAAACACCATCTGAGTAACAATAGCCGAATGCTCTGCAGACTAGAAAAACTTTGGAGGTGGCTACGTTGCTGGTAAAGAGAGAATGACAACTCTGAATGCAAGGAAACTTGGGAATTACTTGGAAAAGACAATTTGGATGGAGCGGCTGGTGCTGGTATGAAATTAGCAAATGAATTGGTTGTTCAGATCAGTCTCATCTTTACTCCTATACTCTAAATTGTACATGAATGAAGGTAGACAGATCTGGCTCTCTCTTGTGCATATACCTACATTAGACTCAAGTAGTCTGGCACTGCTGTGGCACTCTGTGTTCTATTTTAGCACACACTTAAATATTCAAGCCGTCCCGTGTTTCCTCGTCTCTCTTTCTCTGTCTCTCTCTCTCTCTCCTGTCCCCATAGTGTTCCTATATATTGATAAGAATTTAAGTAGGTCTTTGCATGCCACTATAACATGTAAATAAGAAGATGATGCAGGAACTTTGTGAGAAAAGCAGTTGTCGTTGTCGAACAAGCGAAAGGCAATTGGATAGTGGCTGAATTTGGGTTGCAGAACAGAAAAGATGTTCCTTCCAAGTATAATCCTAGTTTTCGGTATAATATTTGGGCCTTTTGCCTAATACACTTTTCTAGTATATACACACATACTTTTCAAACTACTGCGTGGATGTCAAAAGGAGTTTTACTACTAGCTCGTCGTCGGAGAAAGGAAAGCAGAGTGAGAGAGAGCGAGAGAGCGCTAACAGTGAACTGAACTCCTTTAAGAACATTGAGTGAATGGAATTCTGTTCGTAAAGAGTAGCAGCACATACAATCACAATATCCACACTCCATGTCTATGTCTTGTCTCTCTCTGTGTGTGTATGTGTATGTGTGTATAAAGACTGTGAGTTCACGAGTACAATGCTCTCATACTATTACTACATACTACACTATTGCTTCTTGTCGTTATGTAAGTACCACTACCATGTTCATGTACTACATATAATTCACA
>JAQFYB010004656.1:0-15743 GCA_034694085.1 Pogonognathellus longicornis
AGAGATATTGGATTAATTGGATTTGTTATTGCTTTTCTGGTAAAATTAACGGTCATCATCCACACCAGCCTTAAAAAATAAAATACAAGGATGTTGCGCAATGCCAGATATAGCACAATGGTTGGTAACATTAGCTGCGCATCACCCTGTACATAGTAATCACATCCAACGTCATCCAATTCATTAAAACTTTATGTTCTGGACGATGTGGTTAAATATTGATTATTTTTCATGTGCATTTTGTAATTAAATTTTCGTCACATTTGGTGCATTGATAAGATGAAATTTCATCTGGTAGAGGTACTTCAGAAACTACGAACATCAAGAATCTTCATTTATGAGGTTGTTCATACGATTTTCTCATCTTGTTCAACAGACTCTTATGTTTCATCCAATGCAATCGTGATTCGAGTACCGGAGTACCTTTTGTCTTGAAGTAAATATAATATTCGTGTGCCTTTCTGTACAAGAGATCTTTGTATGTATCTGTTTACTGTTTAGTGTTGGTTGGAAATAACTTTGCCTGCATAGTCCATGAATACATGAGACTTCATTTATCTTCCTATTACAACTAAACTAAATTCACATTAACCACAATAGTACATTCAGTACTTGTCCGCTATACGTACAGTAGTGTAGTGTAGGCAAATGTGGAGTACTACTTTGGAAGATAATACTAGTTCTAACGCTACACTACTGGAGAGTGAATATTGAAATCACAAAGCGTTTTCTTCATTGTGCATGCATGAGTGAGACTCAAGTGTCTCCATCGTCCTCGTCCCACACAACACCATCTTTTTACTATAGTTCTTGTCTTTGTGCATTTGTCACATGAAAGGTTTCTGTTCCAGTTCATGAGTAACGTGCTCGCAAACTATGTTGTGAACTTACACAATTAAGTATGTAGGTACACGTATGAGATGTGTCGATGTGTGTGCATTCAAACTTCAAACTTACTCATTAGTCTCAGACATTTTGTCCTTCAACTTCGCTCTGACTTTAGTTAACACGAGTTAATTGCTGTTTATGTCAGTTCTTTATACCCGTGTGTGGTGTGTGTGCTCAAATATCTTAAGTCACTATATTATTGTCATTGTAGTATGAACACTCATGCAGTCACACTACTGTTTCTTTAAGACGTAGAACGAGCGTATTTGCAAAAACATGAGACTAGTCTTACATGGTCACTAAATGACAAAATCACCAGTGCGTGTGTGCTACGCTTGTGCATAATGCATAATATCCTTGAAGTTACTTCCATCTGCTACTCGGTTTGAACCGATGCAGGAATAGTTTCTTACTAATGTTGTATTGTTTTATGTTGATGTAGCGTTTTTTGTATCTACATCATACACTGTACGAACGTTTTGTAGTTTTATGTCCCAAAAGGCAAAGTAAGATTCCTATACCTATAACGTTACATACCTATGTATCTAGGCTTGTAATGCTACGGATTGTTTATAATTAAATTGTTTATAAAAATTATATTAAACCTGGCTAGATTTAAATGTGATATAGAATTGCCTTTTTATTTAGACAGAATAAGGGATTTTCGTTTGGATCATGCTGCAACATACAAACGAATGATTTATGATGCCTTGATTGTTGTGAGTATGCTAGTAGAGTACTGAGTAAACGTATAAAGTTGCATATATCAAGAATGGGAATGTAATGTACCTATATGTAAAAGGAATTTAAAATTAGGTTTAATGTAAAAAATATGTAACCTCACGGAATGTTAAAACTTAGCAATCAATGGGATTACATGTAATGCAAGTTAACATTTTATCAATTAGTGTCTTAATCCATTTGGATTTGGAGAACTAGTCTGGTGCACACGAAAGGCGGCATAATTGACACATACTGTGTGTGCGTCCTCGTGTGGGTCTGAACACAAAAACGCTTGAAGTGTCAGTCAGTACAGAGTAGCTATAGTAGAGCATTAGCTTTGATCGAGGCAACAGAAGGCGATAAAATAAGGATAAGGATTGACGGTAGCGGTGATAATTTGGTTTACACTGCTTCAGTTAGTGAACTCCGAGTTGTCCTGTCAGGCATTCGCACGCATATGTTGTGAATAAAAATACGCTGCTCAATGCTGTTTCCATGTTTTTTATATTGCTGACTTTTCCATTGAGTGAAGAGGACTTTTGATGACAAAGGATCTTCTCTGTAGAGTATACAACTGTAATCTTAGCACTATTATGTCCTGTTTCGTGATATTGTGATTATACTGAAGAAAGACGGAGACGGGGTGTAGTACTTAACCCAAATATTGAAAATCCTTTTTAAAGCTTGTGGCAATTTCATTTTGTTTGTCAATAGTACTCATACACAGTTATGATTTCGCTATATATTTCAAGTGTGGCATTAGCTTATCGACTTCATATTTTGTTATGATCTCTACTACCATATAATACACACATACTAAACAATATTATACGCTTTTCATGAGCTATATAACTATATGTTTATCGCCTTTGCTATTGAAGCAAAAAGGGACTTGTTCCGTCAAAGGAAAGACGGCTGTCATTTCTACACACCATTGCATTGCTTGCTTGCGTGTAAACTGCTGTGAAATGGAAATTACAGTTGACAATTTGCCTGCGTAAGTAAAAATAAAACGTTTATGTAAGTAATAATAAGTATAAGAAATAAGAAGTTTGTTGTGAGAGTAATTAGTTATTATTATGAACATGTAAGCAAATAAAATACTATTAGAAATAATACATAGTATCGTATAATATATTCACTTTATTGTGTTTGTTCAAAATGAGAATTTAAAATGGTATAAAAAGGTTAAGTTTGTATTATAGGTAGAGATAAAGACGAGCTGTGTTTGCATTGAGTTTTGTGAAGATGTATAAAAGAGTATTATTAAAGACGAAGGGAATAGGAAAAGCAATAGAGCTAGAGGAAAGAAGGCGAAACTGGGACTACGGCTGTGGTGTATAGTGCTGGAAGTGGCGAGGTATGGAAGGAATGGATGGATTGTAGATTTTCGCTATGTGTTGTGGTGCATAGGGTTGTAAGTAGAAATGTGTGAGTGAAGCAGAGAGTGAGTTCAGTTCTATTCTGAATCTTGCAAGAGCAACACCAACTGTGGCAAGCAATGGTCGCTGAAATAGGTGCATCAAGAACTGAATCACACTGTTTGGCATTGGTTCACTGTGGCTTCCCAGCCTGTATTCTTTTCCAGTTAAAAGCTTCTTCTTGACTTAGTGAATTAGTCGATTTGAAGTCAGTTGAGGCTAATAGCAAAAGTAAATTGGTAGCATACTCCTGTCCTGAACTTGTGAGAGGTATTTGGATAGCATAGCTAAAGTGTTTAGTGAAAAAGTTGTTTCTCCAGAAGGGGAAGACGAGTACAATATCAACTTTTCTGACTCCGAGTTATTTGGGTTTCGTAACTAAATATAAATATATACGTATAAGGAAAGAAGGAAGCGGATGTGAGAACGAGAACCTGTTATATTTCAGTATTAAAGCTAGGAGTATGTATAAGGTTTTACTATAGAAATCGAGCTGAAAACAAGGCTTATTCTCTTAAGATCCTACGTTATTCTACTGTTCTCTTATTCCACTAATTAAACCGAACCGAGTGAACTGGAGAAGTATAAAGAAGAACCCTTGAGAACTGATCGTGAGTTCGAGTTCGTTTACTTTGAACAGGAAACAAGTAGATCTGCTCTGTGTAGGTTTTAACAATTCTGCTACAAACCTCGGATATCTTACTGTTTAGTTCTCTGTGCAATTCTGCAGTAGTTGTTAGTGTGTGCAAAGTACTGTGTATAGGGGATAGTGAGATGTTGTAGAAGTATACCTAGTATGAATTTGTGATTTAAATTAAATACTGTATACACAGTGAACCTTATAAAAGAAGCATATCAAACGACTGACAGACACTGGTATTTACTAAACTTCTCTGTTTCTAACTCTCCTCCCTGAGTAATAAATGCGTATAGAGTAAATACATTTATTAACCTGACTGTTGGTTGGTAGCTGTAAAATCAAAAACCAAGGAAATAATTCTGCCAGCTTCGCACACTCCTGATTTCCTCAGCTGTTTCTTCTTGTGCTGTTATCTGCATTCACATTTGGAAATTTCAATTTTCGGGGAGAGGTTGTTAACCAAGATTTTTTGACAGCCTATGCGGAATTCTGTTTTTCTATTAAAATAAATGACGTGACATGAGCATAATCTCAAGTCTCACGTTTATACACTGACACGAGTTGCCCAAACTCTTGTGGTTTTTCTGAGATTAGCCAAAGGAAACGAGCCAAGCGGAAGAGTGAGTGACAGTGTCGTCAAAAAGAATAATATTACTTAAGCTTGTAAGGAAGACGCTTAAGTGATTGCTTTCCGTATTTACTCTGCTAACAATAAGATACCCGTAGTCGATATATAGAACTGCATACCTCTCCAGGTGTGTAGGTACTGATTACCTTTACTATTTATATATAAGGAAGCCGCACACATACACGGACACGTTCACGCAGGGAAGGATCCTGTTGCCTGCTAAGAAAAAGTACATGCTCCACACTAGTACAAATAGAGTGGGTATACAGAGGAAGATACATAAAGCGGGTATTAATTTCACGAAGCAGTAGTCTCCTGCTGTTGTATTGCATGGTGATTTTGATCGTGATGTGATGTTGAATGTGTTGCTCTCGTTGTTTTGACTCTGATCCAAAATCCGAAGCAGACAATTCGGTGTTTAGTGTAACTGTGCTGTTCTGCTCTATCCCCGGCGGAGGGAGTACTCGCATTAACAGAATACTATAATAGTATAACTATCTATTAGCCTTTACGTAAATGTATTTCATACACTTGTGGTGTTCAGTTCAGTGAAGTTTGTGTATTTGTAACTTGTAAGCTTGTAACGTGCAATGAGTTGCACGTGAAGCGCAGCTGGGTATTAGTCGTAATATGTGTAAACTTTATTCTGCACTTGCAATATCCTGTAGTGTACAGTCGACAGTAGTGGCTGAGTGCTGATACAGACTGTCGTGTCTGTCTCTTGTACCATCAGAGTCTTCTTTAACTTAACTATCGCTATTACACTTGACTAAAGCCTAGACGAGACCAGAGAGATTCTCATCTCTCTTCCTTCGCAGTTCGACTTTGTTCATCATTTCGGAACTGCACTGCGTTGCATTAACTACATTCAATCTGCCATGACGAAAGAATGGGAGTATCATATTAATACATAGCCAAAAGCTACTCAACTCAACGCATTGCTCTCTACAACTACTTTATATTACCTAACAAAATTCACTTACATTAGCTACATTAGACGAATACGTCTCTCCTCTTCAAAATCTAAAGACCGTGTTTAAAAACTCAACTCTCTCTGTCTGTTTCTCGGTGCTCGAAAAACTCATCTACTACACTAGTTACTTACTAGTCATATGTTGTTGGTTGAGAACAGTTGCTGAGCCAAGTTGTTTATTATCAGTGTACGTAGTACAGACTGTCGAGTTGACTATTTGCCTGCCCAAAGTAGAACTATATTACAACGTGTGTATATGAATAAAACGACTTTGTTGTGAATTCCCTTTCAACGACTAGTATATCAAGAGCGTTTTGAAATAAATCATAAGCTCTTTGCTCCCCAAAATCTGTCTTTCGTATTGAATTCATTTGTAAGATCCCGACAGTGCAATTTGTTCTAAGATGCAATCACCTTGGGTTTTCTTCACCTCGGCCCTCCCGAATCATCACGCCCAGACAAAACCGGGTGCTGGATTGATACCATTGAATTGTCCACAGGCAGCCGCACCGTCATTACTTTCTGCCCCGGCAGCACCGTTTGGTGCTTTTAGTGCTCCGGCTCATCATCATCATCCTTCTCAAATATTACTTGCGGCGGCTGCGGCAGCGTATGGACAACAATGTGCTGCTGCCTCACTTTTACAACAACATCCACATCCTCATCAGCACTCCCATCAACACCAACATCAACTGCCCAATGGCAGTTTCCACCTTAAGGTCTCATTTTATGCTTTACTCTCGTAATAATAATATCTCTCCAAAACTTTGCACTCTTCTATTATTTAGTTTCGAGCTCTCACATCTTGTATGTATGACGCTTGCCGTTCCAGTTCCATGTTCTTGCTAAGGTCGAACATCTAAGGCGTACCACTACTTTGCTAACCTATACAATAATAATCGTAATGTGCGAATGTACTGTTAGCAAATGACGCTTTGAGCAATCAAAGATTTTATTTGGCACATAACGTATCTGGTACAACAAAACACAACGCGCATTATAATTTTCCTCACATACTACCACCATACACAGACATACAATATACATGTTCCTTTTTTCCTCACTCACCGTTGGTACTCGTATTTACTTGTTCCGTTTTTTGTGGATTATTGCGTACACGCTTAGCTTACACTTAGAAAGGTGTGCTTTAAGTTTAAGTTATAATTTCTTATAATGACGTTGGTAATTTAATGTAATGCAAGGTGAGAGACATAATATGGCATTAAGTTGCTGGAAGGGAGCCACGTGCATGCAAAAATGTACACTTCAGATTTTTATTGGGTTGTTGGACTAGAACGTGATAAAATTTGTATTCTACGACAGATTCCAAGTATCTTTGTATAGATTTCTATTGCTCCTGTAAGTAAAGCTCATGTATGTATTAATATTGTTACTATTATTGCTCTTGCGGCTCGATTACCATTCCTATAATGTGTACTAGTGGGTTTCTAATTGCGTTGTTCTGCCTGTCTTTCTTTTTTGTTGACGAACGAGTACTTGCTACATTTCATTATTATTATTATAGTGTAGAGTACCCTCCAATTTTAACTGCTTCGAGCCTATCAGCTCTTGTGAAGTCTACCGAATAATTTTAGTTGATTAAAACAATAACCATTCAATAGACTTTAACATCTTATTGTGCCTATTGCTGTAAGCTGTAAATATGTGCCTCCAAAATATGCAAATTAAAGTATTACAATTGTGAGGTACATTGCATATATATGAGGTACGTATAAGACTACCTGCTTGTGTATGTAGGTTGAGGTTTAACAGTGTATAAAAATGTCCTACTGGAAATGAAATGCTCTATTGTGTGGTGACTATTGTACTATTGTTTTAGTTTATACAGGTGTACTATATGCATACAATGTAAGCTGTACATGCAACATATTGTAAGTATTTTCATTTTGAGCTGTAAATAACGTAAAACATTTATTCATAGGATGACTCCAGGAGTGTAACAATAAACACGACTTCCAATTTCTTTTAGGGCTATCAATCGTGGTAGCAAGCGACTGGTTCTATTCCATTTGAAGAGAATACGTTATATGAAAATTTATGCAAGTTTTATTAGATGGTAAAGTCCACAATTTCAGAAGGAGGACAATGGGAAGACACTATCATTACCTATAAACAGTCGAGGAATTTGGGCATGCACAGGGTGAAGATTTTGTTTCAATTTCTGTGTCAGCAATATCTGCATACTTGTATGGAAATATATTAGAACACTGACTCACTCACACTCAAATAGCTGTGGCTTGACCCTGTGCATTTTTGGAAGCGTACGTCGATTTACGAGCAATTGGAGCAATTTAAACTTTGTTACTATTATCTAGCTGGGTTGATATTTTCTATACACTGTGTGCCTTCTCTTGAATTAATAAGAGTGTATGTACATAAGTTATTACTGAATATACTATAGTATACATTAGGATTTAGGAATGTTTGACTCCATATTATTTTGTCGACTTTCTATGCGCAAGTAAATCGAAATTGAGCGAATGAGAGTGATTTTAGTAGCTTGTAAGGATTTTCAGGTGATTGGTTCGATTTTGTTTGTGTATGTAAACGAAGCGATGTTAGACGTGTCCTAGTGGTATTTACTTCAATACTTACGTCTATACATGCATGTTACATATATGGCTGCGTTAAAAATAGTACTTTTTGGGACGGTGGTGGTGTTCACCTCCATTTTCGTGTATATGTATTAGTATGGCATTATTATAGTTGGGGGAGAAAGAGGCAATATTGCTGAGCAGTCCTAAAAGTTTGTTGGGTTGATGCTTTCTCCGTGATTGTTGTACCATACATACATAGTGGCTTTTGGTTGGGTCGCAGTTAGAGATTTCTCCAAGGAACAGCCACTATACTACCTGTAACGAATAAAAACTACTTCTAGTCCTACTCGATGTTTTTTACTGTGTTCGATGTACTGACATGATATAGGTCCTCGAGTTTTTATTTTATGTGTGTAGGTGCTTGGAATCATGTGGAGAAAAGGTAGCTTGTCAGATCGGAAGGAGAAACACAAGAAAGATGAGATACTTCTGTCTTTCCCCTCCACCACTCACAATCAGAAAGTGTTTCTGGTTGATATTATACAATGGACGAAAATTAAAATTAGAAACTGCTCACTTAAATGGAAAAACTTGATGTTTTATTGTATTGAAAATCTGGACAATTTATAAGTTGTATATGGGTGTACCTATATATGGACATTTTTGGAATTTCTGAGAAGGAAATGATTTAGTTTGACATAATAAAGTTTGCTAGCTTTATAATATACTGAGACTTGAGTAGTATAGATAACGGTATAGTAGCAGACTTTGGTAATAAAGAAGCTGCTGCTGGCCAGACTGGAATTTGTCCATGGAAGATGTAACTTCTGCCTTAGAGAAATACACAATCTGTAGGGAAAGCTTTTCCATTTTGCAATGCAAGCTGAAGAATAATATATTAGGGATGTAGAGAAGTTGCAATTTCTGTGCAAGAAAGTCACGCTATGAATACGAAAAAGCTTTCGCTCGCTCACTCAGCTTAGAATACGCACATATCTGAGTCGTTGAAGAAGTATTACTGGAAGTATCTGTGTGTGTACCCAAACACTTATTTGACTTGTAGCCTGTTGTAGACTGAACAGTAAAGAACGGAAAGGGCTTTATTTTCCAGAAAACGGATTGGCTGTAAAAGATATATTAGGTATGAATAGCTGGCTATGGTTGGGAAGGAGGAAGAGAGTAAGAGAGACACAGAGTAAAGTGATCCGATAAACTTCGCCAAGCGAATTCTATTAATATATGGGTTGAGAAAGAAAAAGCCAGCGCAATTTTCTATAAATGTACATTGGTGTAGGTATGTAGTGTGTAGAGTAGGGGACAAGAACAAATGGCTGAGTTGTGAGTGTGTGATACTTTGGCATAATTTTTTACGTGTGCAAAACCTAATAAATAGCAATACTGTGGACAGACGTGACTACGTAACAAGTTCCAATGAATTGGTTTGCTTTGCTCGTCCATAATGTATTCGTATAAGGTTTGCATGTCATTAAAGGGAATTTCTTCTAACGGCAAGATAAAGGTTTTAAGTCGGACACTTCCTTCTGTTGTTCTTGGAGAAATAAGTAATACTTCATGACTGACTGTGGAGAATGAGAATGCTTATTTATGGTGATAGAACTGATGGACTGATAAAAGGCTCTAGTATGTGTACAGAAGTGTGCTTTTTGTGTTAGTGTTTAATTTTGATTAATGTAGCACGTTTTAGGGTGAAAAATATAAAGTAGTGATTCAGTAAGTATATCTGTGTAATAAATACGAGTTTAGATGGCTACGTTGCAGTGTTAAATTACTTTGAGATCAGAAGGTATTTTATGGCCCAGTCAGTAGAAAAGTCCAATCCAAGCAAGCAAAGCAAGCCATTTAAGTTAAACGAACAATTTTCTGGGGTATAGATGGAAAGCATGGAATGGAACTGTGTGAGGGTAGGAGAATGACAGTAGGATTTCCTCATTGGCATCGACAAGAAATAGGCTTAAAGCTGATGAAATATTGATAGAGAATAAAGTCTTTTTCCACACGCGATCAAAAGTCTAATAGATCGGCGCAACGAGCAAAACACAACACGGCAAAGCAAAACCAAACGTCGTAAACCGATAGATGGGAAAGTCCACTGTGTACTGTCAGTTACTTTTACCTACATTATTTCGTGTCATACTTTCATGCGTTATAAACTATAGCACATGTATTTGTACATTCAGTTAAAGTGTATACATCTAAGGCAAAGAAATGTATGCAAACCTATCTGTAATATGTACTACAATATTTCTAAATGTGTACTTTCTCCTACGTTAGCATTGCATTGCCTGATGACATGAACATATATGAGTCTTATTGTTAGTGCATATATCTACAGTAGGTACTAATATATCATGATGTTGTTGTACTGGTATATTTTGCAGTATTATTGGCATAATATTTGTAGTTTTGTGTGCAGTGAGTGAATGAAATGTGGTGGCTTGTATACAGGCAGACAGGCTAAATAAATTGCTCGGTCTAACTTAAACTATGGACCCTCGCATTTAGGTTCGTTCGCCATCATCGCCAATAACAATATTGGTGACTTGACTTTGACTTGCACATTAGCTTTTTAATTCACTTTTAGTAATAGCAATGTAAGTAAGTCTGTCTCCAAGGTTTGCCACGCTATGAAATATGTACCTATACCTACATACTATATAGGTCCAAGTCCACCTCTACTATAGTAATTGTCTATAGCCAAGATATTGAAAATATGTTAGTTTTGGCCAAGTGAGTGAAGTAAGTAAGTATGTTGGCGTAAAGTGGACTACAGCTATGCTATGCAATGGGCTATCATAAATGCATATATATTACATTACACCCTATGGTGAAAGCCAATAGGAAGATCGCTGTCGTCATGATTGCATGTATGGTAGTCTTGGTAGTATGAGCCATAGTTTCCCCACATATACATACGACACTTCGTCTCTCCTGGTTTTCATTTTCCCTACCTTTTATGTAAACTCATATTTTCTTAATTTAGTGTATTCTGGTGGGTATACTAACAATAAGTGAAGCATACTATAGGTTTAAATATATTGATATATCTTGGGGATATTTGACTTTGTGTTTGCTGGGCTTTCTATATGTTTGTAAGCAAATGTATATATAATGGGGTTTAAAAGGTTTGTATGGAAGTCATGGTTGCACTTTAGTCGATTTGCTTCACAAAAGCAAAGCGAATTCATAGTTTAGTATGAAATGGTTGATATTCTGTTCTCACGTCAGGCATTGCATTGCATGTATGTGTGGATAATAACACAGTCTAAATCCGTTCAGGCTTTCGGTGTTCCTTCACTTATGTAGACACGTCGCACAGCCAATCGTTGATATAGATATTGTGCATAGAAAAAAGCAAATTGCATAGCTTTTTTCGTGTTTCGTGAAGGAATATTATTGTATGATTCAACACAACTTTAATGCTATTACTATTTTACTATGCCACTAATAACAGTATATTTGTATTGGGTATACCTCCCTATGTAACCATTTACATTGTATGTGTACTATTAGTATGCTTATAATGCACATTTTGCTAAAAGGTTCTTTGATTTTTTGCGTGTTACAACATTTCTTCACATATGGCCGTGTAATAGCAATTGATCAATTCATCATGTATGGATGACTTACTTCTCCAGTAGTAAGAATGTGTGTTTGAATGTATGGTGGTAATGGTTGAAGCTACATGTTTTTATGTGATGTAATCTCATATGCGTAAAACTTTTAATAGCGTGTTTGTAATTATCATTATTCATTATGATTCCCTTTCGAAAAGATGTAAAAAGTTTTAAACACGAAATTATACCAGGAGCCGAGTACTATTCAGTTCGTTGGCTTTCAGGAGGAAGTATTTCTAAAGAAAAGCAATGTGGGGCAAAGCTCAGTCATGTGAAGAAGACTTGAATGTAGGTACGATGTTTTTACATGGAAAAGTTGTATAAAATATGGCAGTTATTCGCTACTGCTTTGCGAAAAGTGTACTTCTTTTCAGGTAGGTCGTATACAGTAGGAACAGACTATATCTTAATGTATGTAGACAGACAGAAGTTATGACATGGGTATATAATTTCATGCGGTTCAGTAATTGTACTCTGAACAACTTCCCTCACACACATTCATACTCTTCTTGTATGTGTAGTGATTGTGAGTCTACGAAGTTTACTAAGCGGAGATGTTTCTATTTTAGGTATATGTTGGTTGTGTAGGCTATACATAGATGCGGAATAAAATGGACTGTAGTGATTTGAAACTTGATCCTGATAAAGTGATAGAGCGTAGAACAGTGTTGGTGGGGATTTATCTTTGTACGTGTACTGAAGAGGGAGAGTAGTTTATAATCCTTTTCAACCTATCGAGTCGAAAAGACGAAAACTTGATAGTAGTTTTGAAACTTTACATGTTATAGCAGATAGCGAATTCCGATTCGGGAAGAGAAACTAAAGTGGGTTTCACTAAGTTAGCACCAAGCATGAGTGGTATCACGATAGGAAACGTGAACTTGCTTGTGCTTATTGTTAGTCCGGTCTTTTTGCAGCTATGACACTGCAGTATTGGTTGATGGCTGAAGTTACACTTCAAGTGGAGAATCCTCCGGTAGATAAACCTCCATTTTATTGCTCCTCGTTTATACTTATAGTCAAACATTGGAACTTCCGTACTTCAACCTAAGAACTGGAAGAGGAAAAAACCGACACAAGTTCAGTACGATGAAGAACTTTGTTGGTTGTTGGGTCAATTAAGAAGAATGGCAATTGTTTCATTGATTTATACTGTATATAATGATGTAATTCCATACACCTTTACAAAAACTGTTTTTAAAGGAGCTATGTCAGTTATAGTTGAATTATTTAATTCTTAAGTCTAATTGTAAGTGAGAATTAAATAGGAATAACTTACCTAATCGAATTGTGTGCTTTTTAGTCAAAAAAGAAAGTATAGAATTTCTTCGGGTTTTTGAATTATGCAAATAGACTGTAATCATAGAACTTATGGTTGATGTTAAATACTATGTAGTAGAGTGTAGACTGTGTTGTTGTGTGAATGAAAAGAAAAGGTATTATAAATTATAATGTGCTATATGCAAAGAAATTTTGTAGTATGTATAGTGGAAGGAAAGTTAAGTAGAAAATATAGGCAAGGAGTTGTGTGTAGACTTCAGTTGACTTTCAATTTGGTCCCATTTGCATTTCTGGTAATAAAAGGCTGAGATTTCTTGTATGCAGTGGAAACTAGAAAGAGAATATGTGACTAATGCGATGTGATGTAGGGAAAGAGTCACAGTCAGAGTCATAATGTAGCTACTTATGTTTCTTTTCCCTGAATAGAGACAAAACACACTGAAGAAAGTTTCTGTTTCTCTACTGGTTCTGGATGAATGTAGTGAATAAAGAGAGTGGGTATTATGGAATGGAGCAAGGAGCAACATGAGTAGATATATTCTGGTTTCAGCCACGGTGGTTGGAGTAATAGCGGAGAAGTATCTGTATGTGAGTCGATGTAATGGAAAGCAGGAGCGAGACAGTTGAAATGGAGTTTTTTGGTCTGGACCACGTTTTAAAACAAATTCTAAGCAGAGTACTACGTAGGATATACACCTACTTGGGATTTATACCGAAAGAGATTTAGTCAGTGCAACCAAGGTGCATAGTACACACACCTAGTATGTGTACTATGCCTTTTTACATCTACCTACTTGAGATTTAGTTTAGAGCAGGGCAGGGTGGATACGCAGAGATAGAATGACAGTAGATTGCATTGGGATGGTTGTAGTGGTGCTCGGAGTTTAGGTCTTCAGTTGGGAGGGAAAGGGAGAGGATCGAAGCGACGACTGTGTGCTGCACTAAACTGACTGTGAGTTGGAAAGACCGAAAGAGTGAGAACAAAAAAGGCCGGGGAAGAATAAATAGGAAAAAGAAAGGAGCATGTGAAGATAAATCTCTGGTGACCTGTGCTCAAGTGACTCTCCTACTCTTTCTCTCTGTTCGGCCGCCGTGCCTGTGTTTCTCCCGGGTAGTTTCCTTGCATCTATTCTCTTCTTGAAGATGAGTTGTTGTGTCACTCTCTGTGATCGGTAAAACACCGTAGATGTATATATGTAAGCCTACTGATGCACAACATATTAACAAAGTAGTAGAAGACATGTATATGTCTGCAGTTTTGTGCTATGCTAAAGTACTAGGCGGTGCTTCAGCTAAATTCTAACTGTACATATAGAATATAGGCTTTAGGAGTAGGATGTGTATGTAATGCAACATCTGTCCACACTGTATTGTAAATACTAAGACTAACTGCTATTGCTATTGCGAATAAAACCATCATCTACGTCCGTACCGCCCACAGAGCGTCGTTTTCACAAGATTTTCATTTCTTTTGGTGTAGGACTTGTCATGTCATTTCTTATAGGAGATTTTCTCAACTCATCTTCATTGTAAAATATCCTACGAGCTGGATTCACTGTCTCCTACCACAATAGAGAGCTGTTGAATTTATAGTGACGGAATCATGCGAAAGAAATTGAATGCTTCTCATAGAATGCTCAGTTTGAAAATGAAAATTGAAAAAATATCTTGTGTATATACAGCTTGCACTATTATACAGGTTATATGACAGTGCTAGCACAAAGTTACCCACACCGAGATTGTTTCTTCTTCTTGAGTAGATCCTTATCCGTGTGTTGTGTTGTGTTTTGTGTATGTGATGTCAATCTAAACCTTCGAGTTCTACGTGCAACTCCCCGTCTCAAATTCAATATGTAATACCTAGAATGACATCATATCAAAATTGGTTGCCAGTTTTCAGTTTATCATGCTGCTTTTAAGTCTGTGATTGTGAAAGTATGTATTTTACGGTAACTGATAACTGTATCCGTGAGTATTTTATAACATCGTACGACCCATTTTATTTGGAAAACTTCATTCGCCCACGACAAAGAATGTGAGACAGAATGGGAGGTAGTTTACATTTTTATAATGCCCATCCGTGGATCGGTGTATTGAATACTGCGTAGTGTTGTCTACTATGCTATTTTCGGATACGTAGCGGACAATAGTTGACAATAGTCGATACACCAAAAGGCATCAGTTTCCCTTCTCCTAGTGCATTTTCGTGTCTACGAGCAAATCCAATCTACCATTAAATACGTACCTGACTCGATGTACGATGTGGTTCTTCCTTAAATCCTCTTCAATGCTTTCTTTTGGATTCTTGTTTTCACTCTTGACAGCTATTGTATTAGCTCTTCACCTTACACTCCCTGCCTAAACAGAAACGGATACGGATTGCACACAACGAATTTATTTCGCCTAGTTCACTCACTCCCAAACTCCCATTCCTTTACATTCAATGTTACTTTTCCTTCTTACCAATATGTTAGTTTTACATTTACATTTCATATTATTCCAAGTGCATGCAAAGCGAATATAATATTATATTCATGTAATTCAAGGTTGAAAGTGGCAAAAATATTATCCGAGATTGAAATTTTAGCAGATACCTAGTTGTTTTAGCCTTTTTGGTTATTGCTACTTTATCACTCTGCACACCATTGGTATATGCGCATCTAATGATTTGATTTAATAGTAAACTAAATTAATTCATATATTTTACTGGCTGTACTTAAGTTAAGCATGCATAATATTATTTTGTTACTTTAAATCATTATGCAGACTAATGCGGAAGAAATACCTTATGTTCACAATCTGTACAGTCACTACACGAAAGAATCTTACTATTGTTTGTGTCTATTAATTGTAGGAGAACAAAAAGAACGCATCAATTTTTTATTTAGCATTATACCTAATATTTTATTTTATATTAATATTATTACATTATCGAACTGCAGTACGTACAATGTGATAATATTGAATGGAGTCATGAGAAATATCATTCACTAATG